>BKCP01011181.1:1217238-1240562 GCA_008636005.1 Striga asiatica | reverse complement strand
AAAATTATTATAATTATTTTTATTATTGTTATAATCAATTAGTAGTAATGTTACATAATAAATTAGTTTAAAATTTTCATTATATTTTATTAATGTAAAATGTAACGTTTGTACATTAATTGGAAAAAAAAAAAAAAGAACGAAAAACTTATGAAATATGTTTTATTAAATATATTTTATTTAATGCATCTGCCAGCAAGTCAATATATACAGATATGTTGTATTTTAATGCAGGTACTAGCAAATGAGCTCAGACCGATGATGGTGCACCCTGGATCGTTAAAGGCCCAGTGCCCGGTGGGCCCATTGATGGGAGTGTCATCCCAAGCTTTCTAGGGCACGTCGCCTCCCGCATGTGGAGTGGGAATTTGAGGGGGCCGCTGTAATATCCCATTCAGTAATTAATAAAAGTAATTATTCTAAGTATGAACTAATTACTTTTATTAATAATGCTCGTTCCTAGTTCCGAATCAGTTATTAAGTTATTCAGTTAAAAATTCGACTTTAAGTTGAAAGTATTCTCGGTTCAATATTATTCAATAATCGAGCCAGTTCAGTAATTAATTAATTTCGGTTTGTTTATTTTTATAAATGGATTTATAAGACGGGATTAATTCATATAAGATGACGAATAATCGAAATTGAGTATATTTTGATTAATCGTTTAAGATAAGTAGTGAACTGAACCCAAGTATGTTCGGTCATGAGTTGAGTCATAATTAAGTAATAGTCGAGTACTAAATACTTAGAATTTTTTTAAGTGTTCAAGTCATCAAGATAAGATCATAGTATCGAGCCTTAGCACAATTTGAGACAAGTTAATTCTCGAAGTAAGGTTAAGTATCCATGAACATGTAAGTTATAAATGTTCAAAGAAGTGAGAAAATTTATTTAGACATTATAGTCTATTTAAAATGTTATAAGAAAAACCGAAATTTTTAGAATTTTCGGTTTTACGGTAATCGTTCGGTTTAAGTCCGAATGTGGTTCCGTAAATGTTAGAATATTCCAAGATCATTATATTAGCTCCTAAG
This sequence comes from Striga asiatica, assembly GCA_008636005.1. NCBI lineage: Eukaryota > Viridiplantae > Streptophyta > Magnoliopsida > Lamiales > Orobanchaceae > Striga > Striga asiatica. Next base: position 1,239,528 of record BKCP01011181.1, on the reverse strand, counting down.
AAGCAATATGTTCAGCAAATTGAAGGAAAAACAAGGAGTAAAAGATTTAAATTTTAGAATTTTCAGTTTTACGGTAAACGTTCGTTTTAAGTCCGAATTGAGTTCCGTAAATTTTATTACTCTTGTTTTTATTAGCATGATCCAAGACCGTATATGAGAATTACTTTTCAGTAAAATAGTTTTAAAAAGTCAGCCATTTTGAAAGAAAATGCATAAGTAATAAAAATGATGATTTTTATTATTTTTATTATTTTGTTTCCAAAGATTTTTATATGATGATTGGTGACATTTTTCCAATAATATATGGATTCAATTCCATCACATTAAGCACGAAATTTTGGTCATCAATTGGTGAGAATGAGATGAGAAAATCACAACAAAGTTTTGCTAAGTCTTTAAGTTAGCATTTTTTTCAACAATTGGTGAGAATTTTATTACACTTTGGTGGACTAAGTTTTATCTACCAAAAGCTCATTCATGGCTATAAATAGAGGCATTTCAATCAGATTTTATCATCAAGTATCTTCTCAAATCATCATAGTTTCTTCAAAAAGATAGAAAGAGAGAGAAAAATAAAAATAAAAATAGTAGAGTTTTAATTTTTGAAGAAGTCAAGAGGCAACTTTAGATTTTCAAGAAAGAAGGAGGTAAGATACTATCTTCTTAACATGTTTAATAGATGATATTAAGTGTTTAATAATATTTTTATATGACTTAAATATTAAAGTTTTATATGAGTATAAGCATGCTAGAAGATAAATTATTTCCAGCTCATATATATATTATATGTGTTCAATTATGATGAGATTTTTACTTAGCTATGAAAAATATGAAAATATATGCTTCCTATGGTTATCTCCTGTGTAAAAGAGGAGTATATAGGATCAAGAATCAAGTCATTTAGTTTAGTATAATTCTAGATATGAATTTTTAAAGTTTATCATGCAAGCTGAATTTTATGTACTTGTTTCCAGCAGCAACTTTAAAGTTGAATATGTCGAGATATATGCATGATAAAATTATGAAATTTTTATGACATGTCTAAATATGAGTTAAGAATATGACTGTTAAATTTCATGATTTAATAATGAGAAATGAAGGAGTTAAGATAATAAGATGGCATATATGTAAAGATGAATATATATGCATGAATATTCATTATATGATCAAATAGTTAAAGTGAGATTTTTATGAATAATTCTCATATGAGTAATGAGCAATCTGACAAAGTTTTAGTTTAATGTTGATTATAAAATTTTATAAAGATTGTTTTAATTCTTACATATTAATATCATGATTAAGTATTATGATTTAAATATGAGTATAATTTGAGTTTATTTTCACTTGCAAGTTATTTAAGTGAAAAGCCAATATTTAAGATTTGGGAGATAAGATTGATATGATGAGTTAAGTAATTGATTGAGTATAAGTACAAGAAAAGTTAAGTTTAATATTCATTTGAGCAATAGCATGCTTATTGAATTTCTTTAAGATTTGGATAAGTTATCAGTTAGAGTTAAGAATCCCAGTATCTTATTGAGTATACGAGCATAGTACTTAGTATATTTGTTTATATTTTTATGTAGCTTGAGGAGTTAGCTACCCTAGAGCAACACTTACATTTTTTAAAAGTTTTCAAAAGAAAGGTGGGGACCCAGATTGGGTATTACATTGAGTATAATATTGATATCATGTCCGAGGTATGTATAAAGTTTAAGATTTTACGCTGGGGATGAAGGCCCCAAGTTGCCTTACAAGTACATCCTAAGTTCTGATGGAGGCCCCAAGTTGCCTTAAGAAATATCCATCAGATTGTGCACAAGTATCCGATCAGATATCGGAAAGAGAAAGAGTAAAGTTTCATTTACTGAAACAGATTTCCAGTCCAGATATATATACCAAAGATCATGATATTGTATTATTATTGTTGTTTACTTTAGTATGGGTGTTTTCGGGGTACAAGAGGATCAGTACTCACCCCCATTGTGTTTTTCAGGTAACAGGGTCGGGCCGGAGGTGTGAGTTCAAGAAGTGGTGGTGATGGTCGTGCACTTATTTCAGTGGACATTTATTATGAATTTGATATGTCTGTATAATTAATCACGTTTTTAAGTATTTCCGCTATGCATATTAAGACTTGAACTTGCATATTAATAAATTTCAGATTTCAAGTTTTTTATCATTTCAGAAGTATGAATATGGTATAGTTAAATGCAAGTTTAAATAAATCTGTTTTCTTTATGTCTAAAGAAGTATTAGACAAAGTTTAAAGATAAATGGATTTTCAGAAAAGATGAGTTTGAGTAGCATCCCGAGTTAGTTGCAAAAGATTTCGAAAGAGTTATAAGTATTTTCGAAGTAAAAGTTGCAAAAAATTTACTCTGATGAGCGGGGTGTTACAGCCGCTGAAATGCCACAACAGACTGAGAGCGATCGAGAATCTGAAGGCTTGGCGTGAAGAGATGTCTTCTGATGCGAGAGCTCTTCTCGACCAGACCGGACTGTCACATTTGGCCGACTCCATGCACACCCAGTTGGACACCCCACTCATTTCTGCGTTTGTGGAGCGATGGCAGCCGGATACTAACTCGTTTCACCTGTCTTTTGGTGAAATGAGCATCATGCTGCACGACGTCCGGGCCATTTTGGGCGATCCAGTGGAGGGAGCCGTGGTCGCTGAGGACCCGGATTCGGACGCCTGCCATGGGCTCTGCATGTCGATACTTTCGGTCACCAAGGGCGAACTCATGAGTTCGTTCTGGCAGCGTGGTTTGGTGTCCGAAGCCGCCATTTCGGGGGCATTCAAGGGGAAAGACCGGCCGACTAGGGATGAGGTGGGTACCTGGATGTGGGTGATGTTGGCTACCACATTGTTCGTTGACAAGAGTGGTAGTAGAGTGACCCTCAAGCTTCTGCACGAGGTGCTCGACGGCTTGGATTTGATTGGGGGTTACTCATGGGGATCGGCTACGCTGGCATACATGTACAGACAGGTAGGTATTGCCAGCCGAGGGGACTCTGCCCAGATGTCGGGCTGCTTGACTCTTCTACAGTCTTGGATATATGAGTATTTCCCGGATTTCCGACCCCGAGGGCGTCTACCCATCGGTCCTGACTGTCTCGCACGATCACGCTCGTGGAACATAGGGAATGCGCCACGGTCAGACGATCGGCTCACAACCATCCGTCGGCGCCACGACAGACTCACTGCCTCCGATGTAAGTTATTTTATTTAAATTTAGTTACCCGTTATTTAAAATAATATAATTATTTTTATAAATGCTCTTATACAATTGTGAACAGGTGCAATGGTTTCCATACGGCAGCTCCAGCCCAGATGCGATAGAGCCGAGGACTATTTATAGCGGATTGATTCGATACCGCGATGTCGTCGAGCCGTACTTGCCTGCGCGGTGTCTGCGTCAGTTGGGGTATGTCCAGACTGTCCCTCCCCCTACATACCCGCCAATCAGTGCAGTACGTGCTTGGGAGTCTAGGAACTACAAGGTTGAGCATTCTGAGGCTGCTGCAGTAGGTGCCCGGACCCAGTTCCCGATTTTTGGGACGATCAACACCGGTATGTTGACCCCCACCACACAGGATCGCGGGGAGGCGACTAAGGATTACCTGCAGTGGTACAGTCGGGTTTTCCATCCGACTCTCATGGGCGAAGAGCTGCCGGACGAGAACGAGGTCCCAACTCGTGTCAATACCGCCTATGTAAGTTGGTTACTAAATTTTAATTAATTTTATTTCATTACAATAATTTCTTTTAATAAATTTTAGTCTTATCTTTTTATTCTTCCATTTTTTTAGTGGGTGGACCGTCTTTTGGGCATTACATCGATTTGGCAGCAGGGATGCGAATGTCCGGTGGCGGCAGAAGTCGAAGAACAACTGGCTAAGTTTAAGTTGGATTACGACAATGCCCAATAATGATGTAATGAATGTTTTTTTTTAATTATTATTGTAATCCATTAAGTTGAATGATTTTATTTTTTTTTATTTATTATTTGTAAAACATTAAGTTGAATGATTTTATTTTATTTTTATTTGCTAAACTTAAGTTGAATGAGAAGCGTCATACCACAAGTGAATAATATCGTTCTTTTATTCAAGAAGGTTTTGTTTGAACAGTATACCACAATTGAAACCTAGACTCGTACTGATGTTCCCAACCCACAACCGATTGATCTCGGTAACGGAACCACATGGAATGAATAGGCGGTAATGGACAATCATCAGTCAAATCTAAACGAATGTAGTGTGTTACAGTACCAAGATGGCAAATGGCAATCTCACGACATGGTCCTCTAGCCGATGATCGTGCAGTGAGAGGCAACACTGTGATGCTGAATAAGTCGTGCTGCCCACCTTGCGAACCAGAGCTCAAATGAACGAAAACCACATTAAATAGGGTCGCAACGGCGTAGAGGTCCTGCGGAACTTCGAACCAGTTAGCCCGTCCACAAGGGCCCTTGCCCCACCTTACGCGACGGAGTCCGGCGTCGATATCTCTATAATAGATGTACTCGTACAATTCACGGTGGCTGTCGACCTCATTCGCAATGCTGTCTCTTGCATCTGCCCAGTACTTCTGGTGACCATACACGTGACTCGCGATGACCCGAAATCCGCAGTTACCATCCGCATCCACATTCAGGTAACTCACTATGTAGTCCAACATATGCCAGGGGATACTTTGCCACATTGAAAATCCAAATATATTTGTCGGTCTAAACTCTGCAATAAATATCATAATAATTTGACGTCACAATTTATATAATCATATAAATACTTTAACTAACGCTCAGCTATATTTAAAAAAAAAATGTATGACCTTCATCCCCTTGTGACTGTTGAGAAGACGAACTTGTCTGTCCACGCGAAGAAATGGTCGTACGGCTCGATTTCCGACCTCGCGATCTATTGTTGTACTCAAAAGCAGATGGTTTACGCTTAGTTGAATTAGTTTTCTTGGGACGACCTCGCGGGTCATCCTTAACCTCAGGTTCCGCATAATCCTGTTGGTCTGGGTAAAGATGACTGTACATGAACTGATTCACGTACCGCATCGTCGCGGGATCGCGGGTTTCAACCTCACTCACAAGCGTCTAAAAGAACTCCGCATCTGACCATGCAGCGTGGCTCGCCAGGCTCTGATAACCAGTCCCTACAAGTATACGATAAAAAAAGTCAATGAACCAAATAATGTATTTTAATATAAAATTATAAATAAAACATTAATCTTAAATTACCTGGCTCTAATATCTGGAGCGTTCTCCAGAACTGGTGAATCATTCCGAGATCAATCGGAATGTCGAAATCCACTGCGTTACGGAGCAGACAGGCACAAGGAAGTCCATGAGTGAGCTGCAATACACAGCCGCAGCTAGTGTAAACATCGGCGCCCAAGCCGTGCATCCTCGTAAGCTCAGCGTCCAATAAACTCAGACAGTAATGCGAGACCCGCAGTATCACGCTCGCGAAAAGGATTCCCTTATCCCGTGTATTCTTCTTAGATCTGATGCCTCAAGCGCCGTCCTGATAATACGTTACATAACGTTAGATTATAATTAATTAATGCAGTAATATAATAACACATTTAAAAATTGCAGTACGTACTTGATTTCAGTCACTTGATTATCGATGTGCTTATTAATCTTCTGCCAAACTGTATCGAGCGCGGCGGTGGACGTCTGAAGCCACTCCTTTAACACAGAGTGGGCAGTCTCCACCCTACCAAAATGTGTCACTCGGTTGGTCCGAGCCTTCACAAACTTCTCGCGGTGCCCTAACCATGTGCCCTCCACATGCCGTATCACCTCTGAAGACTTTGAATATTTTGCGTGCAGCTCGGCAACGGCATCGGTGTAGACATCGAACGTACTGGCCTCTACAATCGCCTTCCACGTACTGTGCGTGAAAATCTCCGAGAATTTTTTACTCTTCCCAAATAGTTTGTAGGCTCTGGCTTCCACATCTTTGTTGATGTGCCATGTACAGAGTAAGTGGGCTGATTCAGGAAAATGTCTCTGAATAGGAGTGAGTAAACCCAACTCTCTGTCACTGACAACAACATAAGGATATACGCCTTGGCCTATCAGTAGTCTCAACTTCTCTAGAACCCAGTCGTAACTGGCCTCTTTCTCGTCCCTGATGAGCGCATACGCAATTAGGAAGTTCTGGTTGCACAGCGTCATCCCAATCATCTCGACCAACGACATCTTGTACCTGTGCAAATGAGACCAAGAAGACAAAAAATATAATCAAATAAAAGTTTACTTAATCAAACAAACACACTATTTAAGATTCATACTAATAAAGTATTTATAAAGTAACATACCTGTTGGTTTTATACGTGGAATCTATGCCGACATACCAGTGATATGTCCGGAATAGATTGATCGACGCAGGATGGGCCATGAATATATGCGTCAACGCTTTCGTGTTCGGATCGGATTCTGCATAAACTGTATACTCGCTGCTCATGGCCAAATGCATAAGCTGGGAAGGAACGTCTCTACCGTCGAAACTCTCTCTCCGCAGCTTATCTCTAAAGTGATATACCTGTCACCGATTAGCGTTAATTATAATGATTATTATAATTTAAAGCAAAAAAATTATTATATTAATAAATAAAAAAGTATATTAATGCGATTAATTTGATAAAAAAATTATGAACTATCACAATAATAATACATTAGTAAATATAATAAAATATATTAATTATTACAATAACTTTTACATATAAAAAATTACTAATTATCATAATTAACTTCAAAAAGTTAACTGAAACATATATTACAAGATATAAATATATATACCTGTCGCACATGAACGTTGTCTCCCGGATTCTTTTCCTTCAGCGCGGCCATAATTTTTGCCGGGGCCACCTGAGCGTCCGTCATATCACGAACAAGTTTCTTAGATGAAGCGCTGAGGCCGCTCAACTGGCGATGACCCTCAGGATACACAGCAAATGCATGGTTATGGTAGCATTTCTCTTCATTGTTACATCTACAGATCCTCCAGTATGGAGCGTCGGACACCTTTTTTACTTTGATCTCAAAATTGCAGCCGCAGTTATTCGTTTTTGTCTTTCTAGAATTTCCGCCTGTGCCTCTGTACCGTTCGCCTCTATGGCACTTCAAAAGTCTGACCATTTTCTTTTTGTGGCTCGAAATTATTAATAGGAAACCATTCAGCATTGCCTGGTGTTTTGCAGCTTCAATAGCCTCCTGAGCACTATTATATAATGTACAGGTATCGAAACGCAGACTGTAATCAATACCATCTCCTCTAAAATCTTCCCATGACTTCTGCTATATAGTACAATATTTATATTTTTAGAACATGTTAAATTAAGATAATTAATTCTAGCATGTAACATAATAATTTGTAACTCATAACATGATATTATCTAACGTCCAATTTATAGCATAATGAAGTCAAACATGTAACACAATAATTTGTAACTCTTAACACGATCACGATAATATCTAACGTCCAATTTATATTATAATCAACATGTAACATGATAATTTGTAACTCTTAACACGATACTATCTAACGTCAATTTATAACATAACTAAGACTAATATGTAATATAATAATTTCTAACTCGTAACACGATAATATCTAACGTCCAATTTATATTATAATCAACATGTAAAATAATAATTTGTAACTCCTAACACGATAAACGTCCAATTTATAGCATAATCAAGTCTAAAATGTAACATAATAATTTATAACATAATAATATAGTCCAATTTATAACATAATAATTTAAAAAAAAATAAAATTGTCCGGCCGGCCGAACCGGACGGACCGGTTCCGATCAGCCGTCGTTTTCGGACGGCGTAGACCGGCCGGTTCGGACATGGCCCGTCCGACCGGCCGAACTTTTCGGACGGCCGGACGGCTTAAAAACCGTCCGGTTCCGGCTGCCGGACGGGCTAAAAGCCGTCCGGTTCCGGCGGCCGGACACAAAATTTTTCGTACTTCCGAATTTGACGACATTTCACCGTACACTTTCCTCTGAGATGTTTAGAAAAAATGAGAAGGACAAAATCGTCCAAGGAGGTGGTGACTAGTAAAATGGGAGGCGGTAAATAGTACCACCTTTTTAAAAAGATGAAAGTTGGTGTCACTGTCATCTCGTTTGGGGAATGCACTCTTGTGATCATTCAGATATTGTCCGCATGTCAGAGTAGCCTCCATAAGTCTGCTACAAAGATGATTGGAAAAAGTCCATATCCAAGCCATTGCCACTCTCTACTCGACTTCTGAATGAGGTGATGGTTTCTTTATATCTTGTTATTGTTTTTTATTTTTTGAAAGGATCACTTGTGCATCAATGAGAAGTTAATGCTGACAATATTATTTGAAATTGAAGGATAAAATGAAGCATGAGCTTCCTTTGGAGTTGGAGGAGGATAAGTCCAACACATGGGGTATGCCTGCTTTAAGGTTAATCAACCGGTCAAATTGAATGAGCCTCGATTCACTCGACCATGAGACCTATATTCTACTTAAGTTGATCTGATAGCATTTGAAATTGATGCATCAAAGTCTTATGTTTGGTTGGATGTGATATATTTGCATTTGTTCTACAATTTGTTCAAATAGGCCGCAGCCAAAGTCCAAATTGTGGAAACAAACCAGTTCAAGGTTTCAAGCAAGTAATTATCTGCACAAAGTAATGACATCCATATGGAAAACACAACCAAGAGTTGACTGACAACCCACACAGTAAACAATTGGTTGTAAATGAGTCAAAACCGAGCTTCAACTCAGGGTGCTCGAGCGCGAGTCCTTAAACAGCCAGAAATCAAGCTCGAGCTCATCTCATTAATCAATATTAACAAGCCTAGCCGAGCCCGACTCGTTAATGAAACGAGCTTTAAGGGAGTTTGAGCGCGGAACTCGAGCCTTAAAGACCTGAGCAGAGCCGAGCTCACGAGCAGCTCATTTCCTTTAAAAACATTAAGAGAGTTCAGAAGCTATCATTGTCAAACTAATTCAACACCTTTATGTCACAAGGGATTCAACAAAACAAATTTACCATGAAAAAAGAAAAAAAAAATCATAAACCAATGGGAGGGAAAGAGGCTAACACATGCCTCAGGAAAATTATTCCAAGTCACAGTCAACAAGTGAGGGGTGGTGAATAGTGGAATGCAACAGAATCCAGGAAGTCCTAAAGTTCCTTAGACTTTTTTTGAGAATTGAGAATATAAGGATCTGTAGCACTTGCAATATATAAATGGTAAGATGGCATCCTATGAACGAGCTCTCACAACAGTTCCTAGCAATCCACTAATATAGAAATAATACAAAGATTCATCCTAGAAATAAAACAACAGCTGGTACAAACTCAAAATGATACCATAGGTGGTATCAAAAGCTCAAAGCTCAATAATAGTAACATCGACCTGAGTGTGATCCCCAAACAGAACAATAAGAATATAAATTTTCATGCATGGAATATCCATCAGGAGCCCCAAATGCAACTAGACACTAATTTTCATCATAACAAGTTCTGTAGGGAAGAGAAGCACTTAATTATTCAATCCACACTTTTACATTAGCAAACATCATAGAACATAACACCAGATCATGCGGGATAGAATATATACGAACTACATAGTGAAACAAAATATAACCAAAGTACCTTTCAAATATCATGGGGCAAAATGACAGTTTATACAGTTTGGGACATATTTACTAACTTCATATTGAAATATAATTATAAGCTTCAAGCATCTATGGCAAAACACAAATCTTATACAAAATATTCAAGAAATGTTTATTTTAGTACTACATGCAACTAAATCAAGCGAGTAACATCGGTTCATATGAACAGAAACTTAATAATTTAATAAGTTAAATCACCTTGAGAGATGTCACATAAGAGAAAGCAGATCCACCAATAACCAGAGAATCATCCAAAGTCAAAATCATAACATGTTGCTCAACAACATTAGTAATGGTTTAAAAAAAGAGTACATATTTCAAATGAATAAGACCAAAACAGCAAAGAAACCCCACAAAGCCAATCTCCAAAATATGTAATACTAACCTATGACACAAAGGAGTGAACAAATCCCATCTTGAACTACTACACAGATCACATTCAACACATATCACATGCCGGTAATTATTGCATAGCAGTGTGCTTGCATCAATTTTTCATGCAGTAAATTGTACACTTCCAAATATATAGACGAATTGTTTTTGCATTACCCTCACTTTTAAAGACAAACATATAAAAATGAATGAATGGGCAGTAAACACAAGTCTTGTGTGAGGCTGCCTAACCGTTAGGCGGGTTGAACCGTCTTACTTTTGTAGCAAAAGTGCATACTTACGTTATAAAATGTCACACTTTTGTTTATGTTGTTTCTTAGTGTAAGACATTTCATTCTGAAAGCATGCATATCGTTGGAAAAAGTATGGTACTCCAACAGGTCCACCCAAAAGTAGCCTTTCTGTTCATTAAAATAGGCAGAGATAAGAATAATCTACCAGCTTCAACACAATTATTTATTACTTAAAGGAAGAGAAAACAAAATCCTGAGTCACTAAAGCACCAAAAGTACATTTGGAAGCCAATCAGGAAGAGAATATATCATCAGACAATACTAGTCAAAAACCATTCCAAACATTATAATCGCCATCATATAAATTATAGGTATAATAAAACCCGCTAAGCATAATAAAAAACCAAAATAGCAGCACGTCCAAAGACAAGAAAATCAAAGAAAGGGGAGTAAAGCCACCAAATCATGATCGACGGGGTTCTTTGCACTCCCTAGCAAAGTGTCCAGACTCCCCACAGTTGAAACAGTTTCCACCACCGCCCCCAAACCTTCCAAAACCACCACCTCCACGGCTGTATCCACCACTTGCGCCACCTCCTCCACCACTCACGCAGTCTCTTGCCAAGTGCCCTGCCTCCCCACAGGTATAACAATTCCCGCCTCCCGTGCGGGACCCACTGGGACACTCCCTAGCCATGTGCCCATACCCACCGCAGGTATAACAGGCTCCTCCTCCTCCTCCTCTTCCTCCGCCGCCGCCGCCGCCACTGGTGCAATCCCTGGACATATGGCCATACTGGCCGCAGGTGAAACACTCTCCCCCTCCACCACCGCCGCCACTCCGGTAACCAAATCCATTGCCGTCGTTCCTCCGATCACCGTATCCGTACCCTCCCCCGCGGCTATTGCTGCTGTCACTCCTCCGAGGAGTCAAATCAACCGGCCCACCGCCAGGGGCGGTGACGTCGGTGGCCTTGGTCTTGTCGCCGTCGAGGATGATGGTGAACTCGACCACCTGGCCCTCGCGCAGGGTGCGGTATCCGTCGGATTTGATCGCGGTCTGGTGGACGAACAGATCCTCGCCGCCTTCGTCGGGCTTGATGAAGCCGTAGCCTTTCTGGTCATTGAACCTGGACACGACGCCCTTGGATCGTGTTAACTTCTCCTCCGCCATTGATGGAAACAAGGATTGGTAAGAAGGGAACCCTAGAATAGAAAAACCGCGGTATATACAAATCACTCTGCGCTATGTTCTTGCGAGAGCCTTCTATTGTGTGGTGTTTATATATTAGGGTTGTGACAAATGGTGCCCTAGAAAATGTTGCGCTTGCGCTATCGGCCTCCTTCGTAGATGTAGTAGTACAAATATATTTTTGTAAAAAAATAGTATTACTATTTTATTTATTTTATATTTTTAATAGTTTATCTTAAGTACTGTTTTTATAAGTGAATATATATTTATAAGGTTATAATTATAATTTATAAAACACTAGTGTGGTAACGTTGCAATGCACGGACTAGTAATATTAAGGATAATATTTTAAAATTGATGATAGGATCATTGTTCTAAACATAAAACACATTTATTGGAATAAAAGAAAATATTAAATATATATTAACAAATTTATACTAACAAATGTCTATATAACTTAACATATTTTTTATTAACAAAAATATTTTTTAAAAAAATATTTTTTTAAGTTAACTTAACATATTTTTATTAACAAATTTATGAAAAAATGTCCATATATATTTATTAAATAGGTAATCTTGTTATATAGTAATAGATGGAGATTTTATTCTAAACTAATGAATTATTGCAAAATAAATTCTAACACTAATGAAGGCTTGTTCTAAGATAAATCAAGAATGAGTAAATAGATTCTAGGCTATTGTTGTTAATATTTTTTTTACCGGAGTAGAATCGAACGATTCGAACACCTGGTCGTGTCTCTCGAGAAAGGTTAGCCGGATTATTATGCACGTTTATTCAAACACAAATAAAAGAAATAAAATTTCTAAACATTCTAATTCAGATGGTTAGTTTTGGTTTTAATTATCAACTACTAAGAGAATTTAAATAAAGCAATAGAAATTTTGAAAGCAACAACGAAGAACAAGCAGGATTTAAAAAGTTAGGGAGTCGGGGATATCTATTTTTGTTCGAATTGCAATTAATGGACAATTGATTGTTCGGTTAAGTGATTTGAATAATCTGCTAGTTCAAATAATCATCCTCAATAACTTTTCGTAACAAGAGAACAAACTTGAACGGCAAAATTAACAAGTCATTTAACACCTAGGCAATACAGTTACGAACAAGCCTAGTTTATACGAGTCTATTTCGACCGACTCCTCCTCTTTCGGTTCTAAGAGTCGATTAAGATAGACTAGAGGGTCGTTAACCGACTAATCAATAAGAATTACCAACATCATGCACGAATAAATCAAATACAATTGAAACAATTGGAAGTTGAAGTGTCACCCTTCAACAATTCTCAATATTCAAGCGTAATAATTGAAAAAGGGAACAACTCGTACAAATTGAACGATCAACAAATCCCAACAATCACAAACGAATCTAAAACATTAATCCCCTATGCCTATGATAAGTTGTATTATTGACATGTTTATTGTCATGTTTTCCATACTTTTTCGGTATTTGTATAAGCTTAATTATTGATTTTAATTGATTTTTATATTTTTTGTAGGAGATCTCGGAATTTTGAATTTTATGATGATTGGATAGCAAAAGAAACGAATTTGAGTTAAGGCGTGGGCACGCTAATTTTCTACAAGAGTTAGAAGAAGGAAGGAGTCTTGAGTTGGAAAGAGAAATAATAAAGACTTTATGGAATATTTATTTATTTATGGACTATTATATTTTATTAGGATATTTTGGAGAGAGAATGATCTCTTTATTTTTCTACGCACTTTCTGCTAGGATTAGGAATAGACTGGTTTGATTAAAAACCAGACTGTTAGATTTATTTTAGGATCTATCTTTTATCTTATCTTTTCTTTTCTTTTCTCTTCCTCTCTCTACGCACGCCATCTTCTCTTCTTTTCTCTTTTTTTTTTCTTTTGCTTTTCTCTTTTATTTTTCATGAATAATTGGGAGGCTTCTCCCATGTTTATGGATAATTAATTTATTTTTCTAGCCAAAGGATTATTCTAGACTTGGTTCTTCATGATTTGTGAGATCTAATTGAATTTATATTCCCTACTTCTCTTTTATTTATATATCTCTTGTGATTATTATCAATTGTGTTTTGATTGTTGATGCAAACTGGCCATTTGTTTGATTGTTGAAACGCATATCGTTATTTAGAATAGTTAAATCCGTAATTGTTTGATCGTTCTAATATTTGTGGCAAATAGCATAGTTGATTACTAAGGGTTTTCGATTGTATGCTTAGGGAGATATATGATCTAGTCTAAATGATCCTACATGTGCGTTTGTTGGCTAGAATTGGTGGTCCTTCTAGATTTCAATGCTGTTGATAGATTAAATCCTATGATCGTATCTAGGGTTGTCTGTTGATTGGAGAAATAATTAGAGATCGTATCCTGATTATCGAGCAAGTAAGGAAGGATAGGTTGTTAGGTCGTACCAATAACCATAACCAGTTTAATCGAGAGTAGGAGAATTATTATTGCATCCGTGATCGAATCGTTGAATCATTTCTACGAGTTTTTCCTTTGGTTGGATATTTTCTCTATTTTTAATCACCCATTTTGTTTTCGTATATAGTTAGATTTTATTTTATTTTTATTAGTTAGATAAAAATCATCAAACCCCCATCATTTTATTTTTATTTCTTTCACGAATAGTTGCATCGACACTTTGTCTAGCCAATCCTTGTGGATACGACCCTGCTTACCACTACTACAGTTCTTTTAGAAGCAGGAATTTATTATTGTTGGATTCGACACCCATCAGCCTAGCATAAGGATTTAGCTACTCATGATCAATTCAACATCAACATCATCTCAATCAAAGAATTCATATTTAACGATAAAGTTAAAAGAGAAATCATACGATTGATAAATCCCAAGGTTGAATCTGATAAACAAGCTTGAATCCGAAAGCTATGTTGAAATCCAAGTTTTAATCTGTGTTCTACGTTGAAAAAGATTACGAGAAGTGAAAAGAACGAGAGAAAGGAACGAAGAGGGGTAGGGTTTCTATTTGGGGGAGAAGAGATAATTCTGTCGAAGACCCGAGATCTCAATATATATAGAGGAGCAGTGTCGCGCCGTGCCAAGAGCCTCGCGGCATGAAGGAGCTCGTTGTCGCGCCGTGAAGGAGATGTTGCTGGGCGCAAGTGCCGCGCCGTGAAGGGTGAGGCGCGCTGTGAAGAGAGCTGGTGCTGCGTCGTGGCTGGACATTGCGGCGTGAAGGTCACCAGGTTCCGCGGGCGTGGCACTCTGTCGCGGCGTGGAGGCTACCTGGACTGCGTCTCTGTCTGCCCATGGCGCGGCGCGGAGGAAGTGGACTGCAGCGACGTGACGGGTGCCACGACGCGAGGACCTGGAACGGCTGTCTGAAGGACCTCATGGCAAGCATCGCAGCGCGGAGCGGGCGTGGAGCCTGGGGCCGTGCTTGGACTTCTTGCGCGACTTCACGTTTTGGAGTCGTTCAAGCTCGTTTGGTATCGGAATTCGATTCCACTTTTTCCTGTGTGTCGCCAATGAAACGGTCTATTTAATTGTGTTCACCCAGTCCAATTATCATGAAAAGTAAATTCCCCCGAACCTTCCATCATGCACACCAAAGACGAGAAAAACCAGAAAAATACCCGAGCAACACATAGAAACCAAAATCAAACAAGACGCACAATAAACTATAAAAACAAATAAAATTAACGAATAGAACTAAAACAAGGGAATAAGAAATGAAAAATAACAAGGAAAAATGTAACAAAAATGGGACAAACAACTATGTTTTCCTTGGGATTATTCTAGGAAAGATTTGTTATTCATTCAAACCTTATTTAATTCTACTAATCGTAGGGATAATCACTAAAATAATTTCAACCTTTCTCTCGAACAAGTTAAGTCGTAGATATTAATTGTTATCTGTCTCCTCTCAGTCTCAAGATGAACAACTAACTCCCATAAGTTCCTAGGATTTTAGTTCCCTTGCAAGATTATATCAACCTCTCGGTCTGTTTAGTCTCTTACGTTATAAATTCCCAATTTTAGCAATCAACTATCTCCTCTCGGTCTCAAATCAATCACAAATATGCATAAATGCGGGCCCTATATTCATACTATTCACATAAGTAAAGAAATTGATAAACGAAAGATATACCGGAATGAATAAATAAAATTACTTCATAAAATAAACCGAGTACTCACAAATTCTAGAATCTCAAAAAGGTTTAACTACTAAATATATTCTCAAAACTCAAAATAAATAAATCCATGAGTTCAATGAAGAATAAAAAGAGAAAAGAAAGAAGAACTATTGTCGCCGTTAGTTCCCGAATCTTCAATCTTGACTTCCTCGAATTTCTCGTGTGTTTCGTGCTTTCTCTTGGCCTCCAAAGTTGTCAAAAATCCCAAAACCGAGTTCTCCAAGTCACTTTTATAGTGTAGGCCCAATATGGGTTGAAAAAGGGAAGAAGTCGCACTAGAATCCTAGTCTTTGTTGAACTGATATGCGCGTCACACGACTCGTGTTACTTACTCACACGAGTCGTGTGACGTTTCTCCAATTTTCGCCAAACTTCCAGACTCACACGACCCCCCACACGACCGGGGCACACGACTCGTGTGAGTCCACACGACCTGTGTGACAAGCCACACGACCCGTGTAAAAAGCCGTAGCAAAACTCTCTTTTTTCCCAGTCCACACGACTCGTGCCACTGCCCACAAGAGTCCTGTGTCCTCAACTGCACCTCGTTTTCGCCGTTTTTCGTTCCAAATCCATTTTCAACGCTTTTCTGGGCATATTTCCTGCAAAACCAACGACAAATGTACCTCATAGATTAATAAATAAAAAAAATGGTGCACAATCCCACGATAAATATGGCTAAATATCACAATATATCACTCATAATGCATAAAAATATGATGAATGTCATAATGCAGTAGTTTATACAATGATAAAAAGATACCAGCAATTTTAGTGAGACTACTTTTCACAGAGATATTCATGAAATGTTAGTTGAAATACATTATAAAGATCATACAATCATGACGTTTGACTGTATGTTTTGTTAGAATATTTCTAAGTGTTTGAATAAAATAGACGTTTTGTCAAATTAATTAAGAAATTTTGCAATACTATTGATGTATTGGTTCCAACGGGTATGAATGTTTTCTATGAGAACGTCAACCAAAATGAACGAAAATCAATCTTGAATTATCCAACATGAATAAAAAAAAAAAAAAAANTATAAAAAAAAAAAAAAAACTACTACATCAATAATATGCATTAGTGAATGGACCAATAAAGATCGTCGTCATTTTGCAAGTTACGAATTAAATTCTACAATTTAAACCTACATTAGTGAATGGACTGGTAAAGATCGGTTGCGTGCAAGTCGTGCGCGGTGGTCGTTGAGACTGGCGCGAGCGGGTCGTGCGCATCTCACCAAAGAGCGCGCGGGCATACGGTAGCGCGCAGAAGTCGCTAGGGCCTCGTCAACCTCGGAGCCTTCTACTGTATTACCCGACACCTTTTCGATTGTCTTCGTTGGTGACAAGCTCGAAGACGACTCGATTGGGAACTAGGGCCAGCCGACGCATTTTATGCATGTGATTGTGTGTCTCTCAATCCCAAGAGTATGATGTATATACAGGCTACAACAAAGACTCTAAGGAGACATCAAATTGGGCTCCCCATATATGGACCTAACTATGGGCCAAGCCCACTCCGCTGATATACGAATAATATAGTCATTCCACTAAAGTAGTATTATTGAAACTCCCAATTTAATTACCAAATTACGATTTGAGATTTAATTATAATTACTCAAATTACATCCCCACGTTTAAGATATATTCTTCGTCAATTAATATAATTACTGACAATCAAATTAATCGACATCTTGAACCGAAGCTAGTACCACTCAAATCATTATTATTATGTCGGAACTTAATCTACCAGCAGGGTTTAATATAATAATCTTTCATGAGCTCATTTCGGGGACATCATCAGACTAAGGCACATGGTGACCGTAAATATTCGAACAACACACATGCATGCAGTATGACTACCCAACTCACCCAGAATATTGGCCCAAACAGAATGAATCTCACTGTTTGGTGAAACAAAGCAGTGTCTACTACTTGTGTCTGTTTATATCTTACGAGTTAAGAGAACGCAGTAATTAACCGAGACCTAGTTTGTTTACGATGATCGGTATAAAACGAACTGCTCCTCTCTGGGATCCGTTCAATACACAAGTGTACTAGTGCAACTAATCAATCAAGACCAACTGTACAATTAATACTACAACTGTTCCGATGGTTTGTTCATTTCCATCTAGGTTGTGAACCAATTATTTATGTTTTGCAACTGACTGATAAAATAATCTTTTGTCCATCCGTGATGAACCACTTTATTTAAGTGCAAAACAATATAACATAGAATTTGTTTAATCAAACATGATTCTCATTCAACAGGAATAGTGTAAATAACATCTAAAGTCAAGCTTTTAGTATATACACTAACAATTAGGTCCTTATTTAGTTATTTAGTGCTTTTGTATTTATTTTTTAATTAGAGACTCATTTTTCATATATTTTTGTGGGTTGTAATATGTTATTTCATTCTTTTTATGTTAGAATATCATTATATTATTTTTGAAAAAAAAAAATACATTGAGAACTCATTTGTTCTACATTTTATTTCTGTCTCTGCAATGATATATTTAGTAAATTAATTAATTTATGATCAACCAAAAACATTCACCATGCACTTTACTTACTAGTATATATAAATGGAGAAAAGAAAAGTTCATTGGGTTCAATTTGACAATAAAAAAATGATGGCTGTTGACTAGCAAATTAGGGTTATTCTTATAAAACAAAAGGAAGACATCAAAAACCAATAGCAGAATAAAAACAGTGATCATCATTTCAATCAATGGTGAGCAATGATGAGGATAGTATTAATTACTAAAATCAAATACTACAAAGATTTCTCTAGTAGACAAGATTCTCGAAAACAATAGCAATTAATTTCATTTCTGAATTTTCAATAATTCATTATTATTATCCAATCGTAGGTTTCAAACAATACCATTGAATATTACATTTCAACATTCAAATACATCAAATACGGTCAATCATAAAATATATTCCCACTTTTGTTAAACTAATGATAAAATAATTCAAGATAGTACAATATAAATATATTAAGGAATATAATTTCAAATCACTGAAAAACAAATAAACATAACATTCGCGGCAGGTGCAAAGGTCAAAGTGAACCAGTAGGGAAAATTTGATCATACAAACTTACTACATATATCCCGGGCTTTAGCTTATGCTACAGTTGTGTAATAAACCATGTGACCGCAGTATCACTATTGACCCTCTTATATTCACCATAAAGAAATATCTTTCCACCCATCATAACTTATGCAATGTTGGCGTGTAGCTGTTAGTACCAGCATTCATTTACAAATTGTTAAACGCAGAGGAAAAATTCTCATTTGTCTTCAAGCTCGTATGAGGCGCTTATCGCACGTCAAGATCCTATAACTGGCATGTGGGCCCTCAGATGTGTCCCTCAATGTCACGTGCCAACCAAGAGCAGTCCCAATTTCTTGAAGTTCATCCATTATAGAAACGGAATCACGAATGTACACATGTCCACCGGGCCTTAGAATTCGATCCATTTCAAGCATGATACTTGATATATTGCATCTGAGTTGCAGAATGAATGAATAAATAAATTATATACATATATATAGGAGGCATTGTATTGCATGTCAATATTCAGATGGCATAACGCCTACAAATGACTATTCGGGAAATATTTGGAAAAGTAGTGTCATCTCATGTATTTCATTGCAACCGAGAGAATTATGGACCATAAACTGCAAGAGAGAGAGGATTACCTTTTCTTCTCAACTGAGAAAAGTCCAGCAGCATGAATTAAGTCGTAGGTTCTTGGATATGTATCGAATGGCTCACACCTGAGCAGTTTGGTCAAGTTCATTAGGCGTGTAAACAGAAGTTCAATATNTCCCTCTGTGGAGGCCTTTGGCACTGACTATCCACAATTTCATAACACTGGACCCAGGCATGAGAAAATTAACCATTAATATAAAAGTTCATGCAATAGCCATGCGCCAGAGGTCAAATAAATATTATTCAACAAGGAATACCATCATCATGAAAATCCATACCAGTCATGCATAACACCAATAAGACCACGATCATATATGACAGGCAACGTATTGGGCCCACTAACTGGGACGACATTGAGAACCCAGCAGTCTAATCGGTTTTCAATTAATGCTGCTGCAAAGCTGCAACAAATGATCTAATTAGTTTGTCCAGAAGTACCACAGAAAACACTATCAAAAGTCAAGAAGATAAATGTGACTCTCAAATTGTGCCAATGCAAACAAAACAGCATACTGGAACATGACAGGAATTACTTGTGAAGAGAGAACCTACCCTCCAAAGCCAGCTCTCATGTCCAATACGTTTCTAAATTTCATCTTGCCCCAGTGTAGAGCACGTACATATCCCTCAATAATTTCTTTCCAATATCTTGATTCTGCTCTGAAAAGCTCCTTCCTTGATATGTAAGCATCAATTTGTATGCTTTGAAGCCTGTCTGGAGGATTTTGTAGCCGTTCTGGCCAATATGTGACATTCGAGCCGTATCCTTCCTCTGGTAAACGTGTTATGCATGCCTTCAGATCGACATACCTATATGGTAGTGGTGATGCATAATTGTGAAAATCAAGTCATGCTTCTCAGCCTTCTCTACATACTCCAATAAATTATTATTTAATATTATTTTAAATTGAGAGCAACAAGTTCAACTAGCAGTATATTACAAGCACTATAAATTGCTTAGACTAATCCTTGCAGTAGCCTTCAAATATGACCACTTCCTAGAAGCCATCCATACTCACAGTGTTTTAGTATTAAAGGTTCCTTGACACAATATAAAAAAAGTCAATATTGTGCTCGAATTCTAGTCTTGTTCTTGTTTCAGTATGTGCGTAAGTTGGAGATGTTCTTTTAGATATATTCATTAGAATAAGTACCCAAGTTCACATAAACTTTTCCGATTGAACCAGTTGATCAGCTCATGACAAATTATTTACAGTTACCAGGATGGGAAACACAAAACAAAGTAAATGTACCACCTCCAGTTCACTTTCTGAAATCTAGTAATGGCACTTGCCTTACATATCTGTTCTTCATTAAGAAATGATTCAAATGAATAATTCCTCTATCTTTTCATAGTAACTAAAAAATCAAATCCAAGATTAAACTTACCACACATTATCTGGATCATCATTAGGTTCGCACAATGGCGGTTGACTTCCTTCCTGACGGTTCATATAGCAGCTGTTATTTAAAGGCTTCTGCCATATAGCAATGTATCCCTCCTTCTTTACAAGTGACCAACAGAGCCGACTGGTAAGGTTGACCATTTCTAAAATTAACAAAAAGTTAAACAAAGACAGCATAAGAATAATCCTTGCTCCTGTTTTAGTGATTCGAACATAAACTAATAACCACAGACGATAAACCTACAAATCCAAGATCTATGTGATACTCCAGAGAAAAGTTGCAGAAGTATTTGAGAACCTATTTGACAGGTAAATTACCTTCCCATTGTTCTTCAAGGGCTGGTTCATGTTTATAGACAGGCTGTGCTGCCCAAGCAAAATATCCTCCAGCTCGGAGCAGTCTATTTACTTCAAGTAGCAAAATGCCATCTATTGGACAAACAATGAGGAGATCACACAAGATGAGATTAACATAAATAGGTGGTCGCTGACAATGCTTCTGACTCCAAAAGACGGATTAAACAAAAACGAAAAATCAAAAGGCAGAGTCAAAAATGTACAAAAGTGCAACAAAGGATTTACATTTAACATTTCACGGAGAGAATAAAATCAAGAGCATTAATATATGTTCTATGCTATAATAAAAATACTTGAAAAACTGTAGGCATTGATATAATATCATACCGTCGCGAGTCCAGTTGATCCTACACCTTGAACAGTGTATCAGATCAAATGCTTGACTTGGATAAAGCAAACGCCGTGTTGCAAATGCTGCTACCATTGCAGGAACACCACGCTCAAGCGCAAATTGAATCTGGTTCTCATGAACGTCTTTTGGAGCCACGGAGAGAGTGATGACATTCCGTGACAGTAAATACGCACCAAAACTCGCAACACCGCAACCGACATCCAAAGCAACTCTCGTGTGTTTGCCGAATGCGATTGCAGGGACCATCTAGACAACATAAGCGAAAAATTAAAGATTTCAGAAATCATTATATTTCATCTCTATAGGGCAAGCACATCTAATAGGTAAAATGGGCAACTCGTATTATCTTGTAAACAACTGAAAACCTTTTCAATCTGATCCAAGTACTGATCTGCCCCATGAATAAACTGTGTACCTCCTCCAGGAAACTTGAACTTGTCCTTGTCAATTGAGATCCAATTTTGACCTCCTTTATCCTCAGCCAAACGAGCATGAGGAACATTGCTAAACCAAACCTTCAAAATACAGGATACGAATCTTCCATCAATTGATAGTGATAATAAATCATGTCGTACCTAGCCACACTTGAAGACGAATCCCCCAAACACATAGCATAGTTGTTTATCTCCATACAGTCACATAAACTTACAACCAAACACAATGAAATTCACATGGTTCAAAACTATACAATCACACCTAGCATCTAGAAAATATAGGGGGAAGTTAAAAGAAAAACAAAAAAGAAAGAGAAAG
>BKCP01011181.1:1195919-1217229 GCA_008636005.1 Striga asiatica | reverse complement strand
AAAAAAGGAAAACTTCACCTCATCACGACTTTTAGGCCAGGGAACTGGAGTTCTATAACCTTTAGGAGCTGGGATCAAACAATCCAAGCCCTTCCCTTCTTGAGGACAATGCCGCTCGAATCTTTCCCCATTCTTAGTAGAATTCAACCTCTTAATTGCCTCCTCGTTATCTAAACAAGGTATATGCTCCCTCATACTCTCCAGACACAGCGGAAACTTGTTAACCCTAACCTTAATCTTATCACCTTTCCCATCAATCTCCAAACCCTCACTCATGTTCGTTTTCGACCAATTGTCGACCAGTTCAGGATCATAGTCACCCACCTCGAAATCATCCGTCATCCTTCCATTCTCGTCCACCACCCCCATCCTCTGCAGCGCGGGAGGAGGCGGTGGAGGTGGAGCGGCCACGGCCTGTTGCGGCTCATTCCGGCCGATCTGGTCGGGCGGTTGTGGCGCGGCCGTATCATTAATGAGAGAGGAGATATCGAAGTTCTTGTTGTGATTGGGAGAGAGGGCCACGGAGGCGGAGGAAGACGACGCCGTTTGGGGTTGGGAGGAGAAAAACAGGAGCTGCTGGGAGGATCCGTCCGAGAAATGCTTGCCCAAGTAGAAGAAAATGAGTGAAATTAGTAAGAATCCGGAGATTTTGATGAGGGTGGCGGATTTGCTGCCAGCCCCATACATCGTCATAAAATTCACAGATCTCAACTCTGTGCACTATCCGAGTTTAACCAACTCTATAAATGATAGCAGATAGATTACCCTCTTATAATAATAATAGATAATAAATTATTATATAATGATGAGGGAACGAGAGACGGAGAGAGCTAAAGTGATTTGAAATGATTTTAGGCTATGTTTGATTTAAGGGATTTGAAATCTCTTGATTTTCAAATTTTTGAAATATAAATTTTTTTACTTACACATTCTTTTTCTTTGAATGGATGTGTTGAAAATATTATAGATAAATTGTCTACTTCGCACCGATGGTGTTGACTCGCGGTAGTGATGAACCTAAATGATTGCGGACGGCGTGGTCGTCAAACAGTGGATTTCAAATGACTAGGTTTAAGGAGTCATTTCAAATCTTTCAAAATAATGACTAAAAAATATGTAGCATGAATTTGAAATCTTCCAACTTCCATAATCATCTCAACATGCATGAACATTTGAACTTGTAAATTTGAAATCTATGGATTTCAAATCCCTTAGTAAATTCCTCAAAACAAACGGAGCCTTAAGTTATGTTTGGATAGAAGGATTTAGTGAGGGATTTGAAATATATAAATTTTAAATTTATTAGTTCAAATCCCCATGCATGTTGGGATGGTAATCGAAGTTAGAGAATTTCAAATTCATGTTAAATATTTTTTTGACATTATTTTGAAGGATTTTAAATGACACCTCAAACCTAGTCATTTGAAATCTACTATTTATCACCGTCCGTTGACGACCACGTCGTCCGCGATCATTTAGGTTCATCACCACCGCGAGTCAACACCGTCGGTGCAAGGTACACAATTGATTTATAATATTTTCAACACATATGATGTGGCATAGGACCATAGCTCAGTGAGGTAAAACGACGAAACTGGATTGGGAGGATAAGACCGGTGAAGTAGGAATTCATGGGCGTTGAGGAATCAGCTCGGCATATGCCTGGCTGCTATAACATGACCCCGTTAAGAGGAATAGTGAGGCTCGTCGGGGAATTCAACTCGGCAGGCTTGTGCGAATCTTCCGGAGCCTAAAGGCTACAGTGTGGGGGTTGTTCCGTGAGCAAGGCCGTCTCCAGAAATTTGGAGACCCCAAACAAGTTTGTCCTTTTTGAATTTCCAGATTTGAACTTGCGTGGTAATTAAGGCTATTTGTAGAATCATAGAAGAAAAAAAACCTAATTAAACAAGACTATTAAATAAATAAATAAGTAATTGAAAAAAAATCTTGTTTTTCTAGACCTTGGAATTGATATATTACCTATAGGTTACAAAGATCTTTAATAAATTACAGTCAAGCAGACAACAAGGAGAAGGAAATAAAAATCATATCACTCCAAAGAATATTTATTCTCACACAATTGTTCTAATCGAACATCATAAGAAAACAAATAAAAAATTTAGGGCCTCAATTCCCACACAAAGTACATATTTTGTCATTAACTCATTCATTAATTAGACACTTCATTTGTATAATGGGCCAAATCTATATTTAACCATGAGTCATTTAATATATGCAAATAGACCGAACCCAAACACAAAATACATAATATTGAAAAAAAAAAAAATAGGGCCCCAAATATATGGGGAGGCCCTAGGCATGGGCTTAGGCTGCCTCCCCAAAGAGTCGGCCCTGTCCGTGAGGTCGGCGAAACAAGCGATAGGGTCGAACTCGAATTAAGGTCGGCGAGTATTGAAGGATGTCATTATAGTTCGGGCTAATGAAATAGCCGAGGTCTGCAACTGGAGGATACTCGAGGTAATCGGTGTGAGGTTTGGACGTCATGACGTGGCAATTCCGTGTAATCAAGGGAGTCTGTTCCCTGGTGATCAGGAGAGTTGGGGGCAATGGGGATTTTCATGTTCTAGATAAGATAGACATTGTTGAGAGATGGATGCGCAAAGGATTTGGTAGAGATCTCTACAGACTCAACTACTGAAACTATATATATATATAGAGAGAGAGCAGTTTTTTCTACTTGACACGATAACACACATACACATAATAAACTTTGTCTCGCTATTCTACCGGTTTCTTTTAAATCCCTTACTGACTTAAGCGTCGGAGTATTCGCGCCGGGACCACCCCCGACGTGTTTTGCAGGTACCGGCGATTGGAGAGACATAATTCGGTTCGAAAAAAACGGTCAGTTCGGGACAATCTGACTTATCAAATTGGCGTCGTCTGTGGGAACAAATTCAACTTCTACTTGAATTAGGCGGTTGATTCTCTAAAACATAATAACAATAAGCGAGAGAAGAATCTGGGAACAACAATGGCATACAAACCAAAAAAGAATTTAACAAATGAGCTAGATGAGGCATGGGTTCAAAGGGCTTTTGGAGTTCGGCCGCCGCCGGGATGGTCGCAGTCAGTCGTTACACCAAGGGAGACGTTGCCAGCACCTAGTGCAACTTTAACTCTGGCACTAGAAGTGCAAGGGCAGGTGTCGAACCCAGGATTGAAAATCCTGATAGGATCAAGGAGCTCAACACTTTGACTGACGATGGAACTGGCCAGGTCGGCCAGGCATCTGGTGGTGGTGCGGGTCATGTGGGCTCACCGGATAATCGACAGATGGTCTTGGCAGAGGAGAACAATCCTCTAGAAAATCCCCCTCCAATGACAGGAGGAGATCAAACTTTGCACATGACCTGGGCGGAGCTGGACAGAATTATTGCCGAGGCGATAGGCCGAGCTCAGTTTGTCGATAGAAGAGTCTCCAACAAATTGATCAGGCAGTCCTTGCCTCAACAATTGTCTTTACTCCCATCTCAGGTTCAGCGTCGTCAGGGAGGCGAAGAGAATGATGATAGGTCGGTGACCTCTCGGCCTGTCGCAGCGGCACAACAGGAAGGACTGACTCTAGAGAGGTTGGCTTCTCAGATGCGCGAACTACAAGCTCGGGTGCAAGGAAAAAAACCGATAGTATCTCGCGGCCATCTTGTTGCGGAGGAAGTATTGGGAAGTGATTTGCCAAATAATTTCAGAGAATTGAGTTTATCCTATGACGGGTCGACAGATCCCGCGAGACACTTGAGGTCATTCGATAACAAAGCGGTGCTGCATAGGTATAGCGATGCGGTGAGTTGTCGGGCCTTTTTATCTACCTTAAAGGGGTCGACACAAGATTGATTTCATCAGTTGCCCACCTGGTTTCATTGACAGTTTTGAGAAGTTCACCTCTCTATTCTGAATCAATTTTCCAGTGCTAGGAAGCACGAGAAGACGTATTTGTCGTTAATTAGCATGCAACAGAAGGAGGGTGAATCTTTGCGACAGTATGTGGCACGTTATACCAAGGATGCCGAGACTCGTTGGCCAAGCGGCCGGCGAAGTCGTTCAACGATCTGAAAGGTACAGTAAGTATGTTAACATGGAGGAGGCAGAAGCAGATTTCATACAGAACGATCAGGTGAAAACAAAGCCGGTGGAGGACAAAGCTCGACAAAGCGAGCAACGAGCTCCCCAGAGGGAGTTCAGAATTGAGGACCGGTTCAAAGAGCCCATGTATGAGCACTATGAGCCGCTGAAGGCTCCCCAGCAGGAGATTTTTGAAGCAATGGAGCAACGGGGAGAAACTAAGTTGCTAGCACCACCTAAGCCCTTGCCCCTACCGCGAAAATTTTTGGCTGGGAAAGATAGGTATTGTCGGTATCACCGCAACTATGGCCATTCTACTAATTTTTGTCGTGAATTGAAAGGTGAAATTGAACGGCTTATTAGAGCTGGACACTTGAAGGAGTTTGTGATAAAGGATAAAGAGCGTCGTGATGAGCACCTCGAAGGGCGAGAGCTAGGCGAGAAATAAAAGAAAGTGGAGGATCCGTCAGATAGGCTAGTGAAGAAGGTATCATTCATATGATAGCAGGAGGCCCTACTGATGGTGATTCACACCAGTAAAATAAGAAGACCTACCGAGGAAAAGGAGCACTAGATGAGGTGGTCGAGGTGAAAGTGCAGGTGAGCTCGGCCACTTTGAAGTTCGGTGTTGAGGATGTACATGGTATTGTGGTTCCGCACAATGATGCTTTAGTTATTACGGCGGAGGTAGCCAGTTATGATGTACAGAGGGTGCTTATAGATACAGAAAGCTCGGTGGATATCATTTTCTGAAAGTGCTTGCAGCAGATGGAGTTGGAAGTAAAAATGGAACCTGTACGTACTTCCCTATATGGTTTTGGTTCTAATGAGGTCCAACCATGGGGGAGGTGAGCCTAACTGTAGCTCTGGGCCGGGCTCCCACGAGGAAGGTGAAAATGGTTAGGTTTTGGTTGTTAACGTCAGCTCGGCGTATATAATTTTGGGGCGGCCTAGTTTGAACACGTTCCAAGCGGCTGTCTCAACATGGTGTATGAAAATCAAGTTCCCAGTCGGAAATGAGGTTGGGGAGGTCACGTGAGACCAATTACAATCCCGTCGATGTTACGAGGTCACGTTAAACACAGTTGAGGCACAAAATAAGAAGAGAAAGCCGGATGACCACCCTGAGTCATCACATGGAAGGAGTCATGAGTTGTGAATGGGTTCCCAGGATGAATTGATGGAGGTTGAGCTAATTGAGGGGAGGCCTACAACGATGACTAAGGTAGGCCAGCATGTGGCCGAGAGCACACGGGGCGAGCTGATAACACTGTTGAGGGAATTTGTGGATGTGTTTGCCTTCTCGACGGACGACCTCACAGGCATCAATCCAGAGGTGGCTGAACACAGGTTGAATATCGATCCAACGATGAAGTAAGTTAAGCAGAAAGAGCAACATTTTGGTGTCGAGCTAGACGCAGTGATCGAGGCTGAGGTGGAGAAGCTGTTAAAGGCAAGGCACATGCAGCCCATACAATTTCCAGAATGGTTGTCGAATTCGGTCATTGTACGCAAGGGTGAGGGAAAATGGGGAATGTGTATAGACTTCAGGGACCTCAACAAGGCTTGCCCTAAGAACCATTACCCTTTGCCGTGGATAGATCAGCTAGTTGATTCCACAAAAGAATATGAGTTGCTAAGCATGATGGATGCTTCGCAGGGGTACCATCAGATTCCTCTTGCAGAAGAAGATCAAAAGAGGGTTAGCTTGGTTACGTCCAAAGGTACCTACTGCTACGTGAGGATGCCCTTTGGACTTAGAAACGTTGGGGCTACTTATCAGCCACTGGTGGATAGATTGTTTAAAACCCAGATAGGACGGAATATGGAGGTATATGTAGATGACATGCTTGTGAAAAGTAGAAAGGAGCGTGACCACGTAACGGATCTATGGGAAACCTTTGACACGTTAAGGTGGTATGGCATGAAGCTCAATCCAGTGAAGTGTAAATTCGGGGTGAAGTCGGGAAAGTTTCTAGGATACTTGGTCATGGAAAGAGGTATAGAACTCAACCCTGAGAATGTGCGAGCTGTCATCGAGATGCAGGCGCCGAGAAGCTTGAAGGAGGTTCAGGTCCTTACGAGACGCCTAGTTGGTTTAAGTCGATTTATAGCCCAGGCAGCGGGGAAGAGCTTTCCATTCTTTCGTGCACTGAAGAAAGGATCTCGCTTCGAATGGACGCAGCAGGCACAATAAGCATTTGAAAGATTGAAAGAGTTTTTGGCCGAGCTGCCTCTACTTACAAAACCAGAAGCGGGGGATACACTGGTTGTATACGCTTCAGTGGGGCAAGAGACCATCAGTTCTGTATTAATAAAGGAGGAGAGGGCCAGTAGAAACCGATGTATTATGCCAGTCGAGTGTTGCAATGCGTCGAGCTCCGATATTCAGAGGTGGAAAAAGCGGCGCTGGCACTTATCTCGACAGCTAGAAAGTTGCGACCTTATTTCCTGGCACATAAGATGGTGGTAAGAACTAATTATCCTCTAAAAGAAATTTTTAGATCATCCTTCTACCTCAGGAAGGACGGTCAAATGGGCAGTTGAGCTAGGCGAGTACAATGTCGAGTTTGAACCCAGACGGGCAATAAAGGCTCAGGCCTTGGCGGATTTTATTCAAGAATGTACCATGAACAAAGAAGAAGGACGATAATGGTATACACTGACGGGTCCTCGGCGGTAAGAGGTGCCGGGCTCGACATTCGAATCGTTACTCCCGAGGGTGACCATTTGGAGTTTGTCGTGAAGCTGGGCTTTAGAGTACTAAATAATGAGGCGGAATACGAAGCCCTTTTGTAGGGAATACAACTTGTCCTTCAGGAAGGAGCTCGTCGGATGATTATCCACTCCAACTCTCAGTTGGTAGTAGAGCAGGTTAAAGGAGAGTACGAAGCAAAGGAGGATCGTATGAGAAAATATGTAGTCGAGGTCCATTCATTATTAGAAGGACTAAAAGCTTGAGAATTGGTACAAATACCACGCACCGAGAATGGCAGAGCCGACCTCTTTCCAAGATAGCTGCGATGCTGGTAGATTGTAAATCACGGTCAGTGACCCTGATGGATAAGGCAACAAGTACCTTGGACCATATTTTGGAGGTTGAAGAGTAGGAGGATTGGAGGTCGCCTTTGATAAAGTGGTTGCAGGAACCAACTAAAGGAAGGGATATCAGGAATGACCCAGTAGGTCGGCGGGCCTCAAGATTCTACTTGCAGAACAAAATTTTCAGACAATCTTATATAGGACCACACTTAAGGTGCATTTCTGAACAAGAAAGGGAGTATATGTTGCGCAAAGTCCACGAAGTATGTTGTGGCGATTATATGAAGGCCAGGTCGTTGGTAGAGAGAGTGTTGCGTGCAGGGTATTTTTGGCCCACAATGAGGGCGATGGTGCAAGAGCTTGTACGGAAATGTCTAAGATGTCAGCAGCATGACCCGCTCATTCATCAGCCCGCGGAGAGCATGGTACATATAAGTTCACCATTGCCCTTCACTCAATGGGGAATTGACATAGTAGGACCTCAACCTCAGGCGACAGTTCAACGCAAGTTTTTAGTAATCACGGTGGATTATTTTACAAAGTGGATCGAGGCGGAGCCCTTGGTCAAAATTACAGAAGAAAAAATGGTAAAGTTTATGTTTGCCAATATATGTTGCCGATACGGTATTCCACTGGTCCTCATTTCGGACAATGGAACCAAGTTCAGCGGCATATCATGGATTGGTGTGACAACATGAAGCGGTTTGCATCAGTAGCACATCCGCAAGCCAATGGACAAGTGAGGTGGCGAATAGATCTATCCTAAATGGGCTGAAGGCTAGGTTGGAAAAAGCCTCGGGGGCTTGGGTTGCTGAGTTGGATTCAGTTCTTTGGTCGTACTAAACAACACCAAGGGCTTCAACGGGGAAAACCCCATTCAGCCTAGTCTATGGCATGGAGGCGGTCATCCCGGTGGAGGTCGACCTCAGTTCGGGGAGGATTAATACTTATGAAGAAGCTGAGAATACAAAGCTGCGACGGGAGGTGCTCAACTTGATTAACCAGCTATGAGACTAGGCCAGGATACGGACGGTGGCGTATAAACAGCGAATGAGGGCAGTTTTGGTGTTATATACTAAAAGCTTGGCTTTAGATGATATGACACTTTTGCCCTTTATGAGTGAGAATCATGTTCGATTAAACAAGTTCTATGTTCTGTTGTTTTTCACTTAGATAGAATGGGTCATCATCGGGTGAACAGAAGATCATTCTATCAGTTACTTGCAAAACAAGAATTAAGGGTTCATAACCTAGATGGAAATACACACCCCATCAGAACAGTTGTAGTGTCAACGTTACAGTTGGTCTTGACTGATTAGTTGCACTAGTATATTTATGTATTGAACAGGATCCCAGATAGAAGAAGTTCGTTTTATACTGATCGTCGTAAACGAACTAAGCCTCGGTTAATTACTGCGTTTTCTTAACCCATAAGCAGACATGTACATGCAGTATTTATTACTTTGACTCATTTGGGTGAGATTTAGTTCGCTGGATCAATAGTCTTACTGTCTTGGATAATATTATTGTCTGTATGATGTGCTGTTAGGATATTTTCGGTCACCATGTGCGTTAGTTTAATGATGTCCCCGGAGTGAGTTCATGAAGGATTGTTACGCTAAACCCTGCAGGTGGATTAAATTCTAGCATAATAATAATGTAATGAACGAGCGCTAGCTTTGGTAATATAATATATTAATTAATTCTTGATTATCAGTAGTTGAATTAATTAATGGACATTATATCTTAAACATGGAGAGGTAATTCGGGTAATTATTATTGGAGGCTCAAATGTAATTTGGGATAGGAAAAGAGAGTGCAATAATATTATTTAGTGGACCGTAATATTATTTAAGTAATTGGAAGAGTGGGTCTGGCTCACAGTTAGCCCATTACTTAAGAAACCCTAATCCTATTATCCTAAGGATCTCTACTGTAGCTCTTTATATACATCATTAAGCTCATGAGAAGAGAATAGATAGACAGAAACGTGATACACGCACGCCCCCACTCTCTCTCTCTCTCTAGATCTCGTTCGAGCTTTATCTTCTTCTTGTTGTTCCACCGGTACAAGTTGAAGAGGTGTTCAAGTAATATAGTATAAGATTTCGAAGGTAACCGAGACATCGTGATCATCTACCCAAGCCGACGAACCACGACCCAAAGGCCGCGATCCGCCGATCGGACCACCGCCGCGACCGTCGATCTCCGTGACGAGCAGCCTGGCGACCACCGCAGCAACACCGTGAGTCGTCGCCGCCGATCCTATCACGTTTGTGATCCCAACTATCCTCCGACGTGCTGTTCCCGTTCATCCCGAACCCGACAGATTCAGAAAATTTTAAGCCGTAAGTTTTCTATGTCAAACCTTTAGATCCGTTGCGTATTGGTTTACGTTTGCTCTTGAATTCGTGACTTGTACATAACGAGATCCTCATACATCCCAAGAAGTGGTATCAGAGCACTTGATTAATTTATTTTGTACAAAAAGTTCGAATTTTTACGGCTTTATTTGACAAGATTTGTTCAAACGCAGCCATATATATTAGATTATATTCGCATAACTCGGTTTCTCAGGAATTAGTGTAATCCACTATTATAGTTGTATATGTGTTTGATGAATGTTGTTGAATGTGATAAATGGGTTTTAATTTGTTTTTAAAGTCTCGGACATGTCGAGGAATTTAATGGATGAATGTTTGTAATAATTATTTGCCCGGGGATTGGCCCTAATATCACGACCTTTATCGAAGTTGCAATTTAATCATGACCTTTTCACCTTTGCAAATTATAACACAATATTTAGCTTGTTGCAAAGAGTCTGAAAACGGTCATAGATAAGCTAATGTGGTCGAACAACAAACTGAAGATTGTGATATAGTTTGCACGGGATATGCAAATCGGCGCACCAATTCGCAACAAACTAAAGATTGTGATGCGGTTTGCAAAAGAGAAAAAGTCGCGATTAAATTGCAATTTTAAAAAAGGTCATGATATTAAGGGCAATTTTGCCTAGATAGAATTATTGGTTTAGAAAACATGTACATCCATTCATTGGATCTAAGATCGAATTATGTAATTTTGGAAATTATATTTTTCGTGTTATGATCGTGTGTTGATGACCGAGAGATCACAAAGGATCATCGAGCCTTGAAGAACCACCAGACCCGGGCCACGGCGACCGCCGGCAGGTAAGGCGCAGCGGAAGCGGGCCGCGGGAAAGCCCAGTTGGCGGCAGCTCGCGTGATTCGCGAGAAGAAGAATAAAAAAGTTATTTTCTGGCGAGTTCCACCGAACCGGCGGCGGCCGACGACCGGCAGCGGCGGCTGGTGGTAGGTGGTTTTCTTGTTGGACAAGCAGTACAATATCTATCAGGATTCTACTGCAGTGGAGTTCCAGTTAGACAAGGAAAGAATCTGATAAGATTTTCTTGTTTAAGGAGACTCAACAATTAATGGCCACAATAGTGGATTTATTTACTTAAATTTATTATGTCAATTAATTATTTATTTATGCATGGGAATTAGTTATTGCTTTATGAATGGGATTAATTTATTTGCATGAATAAATATGCATGTTAAATAATTATTGCTTTACGCATGGGATTAATTTAGAATTGCATAAGTTTAAAAATCCTCATTTAAATTATACTAAGTTTGAGAAGGGATTTGAAATTAAAGCTAATTTCAAAATTCCTCAGGCCTCCATTTTCTAATTTGTTGGTAAATCAATCAATTAAAATATGGGCTCCTCCTCGGGTGACATCACTAAAATTAATTGTAGGAAATTACCAGAATGAATTCTAATTAGATGATTATAGGAAGTCTTATGAGAGTATGCGAGCCTCCCCTTGGAGGACGTATAATCAAATTTGATGACCTTAGGATCGAGAAATGGGATTCAATTAGAATGCGATGTAATTTATTAACCCCCTCTCGGGGTCCCTGAATTATATTGCATGGCCAAATAAAGACCGACTATTAATTTCGTTCGTCATGAATTTGGTTTTGACTTATGGAAATTAATGGGTTCTTGAAAAACCCTTCTCTGGCGAATGCTGAGTACGTAGGGTTACCCTCGTATCATGCTTACTCACGGTGTTTTGAGATGTCGGTGAATTTAAGTTAATATTGTTTTGAGGATATCAATGTTAACAGTTAAATTCAAAATGTTAATTTGTAAAATATTTTCGTGATTCTCAGGCTATATTCATCATGTCGTTCAATACGTTATCTGTGACTCTAAAAGAAAATCAGCTTACTGGTCCTAACTATATTGATTGGAAAAGGAACTTAGACATTGTGTTGACTACTGAGGGATATAAGTATGTGATCACTGAGGCTTGCCCGGCTGTGCCCGCGGCCGATGCTCTAGATCAAGAGAAAGAGGAGTATGCCCGGTGGAAGAAGGCTGATGAGATGGCGAAGTGTTACATTCTGGCATTTATGCCGAATGTTCTTCAACATTAGCTTCAGTCTATGGGCACAGCGGCAGACATGCTTCTCAATCTCAAGGGTGTTTGGGCATCTGTCTACGGCTGCCAGGCAGGAAACCTTGAGCACTCTGATGAACACGCGCATGGCCGAGGGCACACCCGTGAGGGAGCACGCCCTAAGGGTTATGGCGCAACTCAATCATCTTGAGGTTATGAGAGGTTTTATTGACGGGGAAACCTAGGTTGATATTATGCTCCAGTCTCTGCCGAAAAGCTTTGACCAATTCCGGTTGAACTACAACATGCACAAGATGCATATGGCTCTCCCGGAACTATTGGCTGAGCTTCAGTCGGCAGAAGCCTTGTTCACTCAGAAATCTCAAGTGCTAGTTGCAGAGCAGGCTGGACCTTCCATACCCTACAAGGGCAGGAAGAGAAAGAAGTCTGCAGGAAAGGCGAAGGCACTGAATGCTCCGGTTGTCCCGCGACTGGCCTCTCAGGCAGTGGTAAAGAAACCAAAAGGGAAATGCCACAAGTGCAACAAGTCAGGACACTGGATGGTCGATTGTCCTCTCCTCAAGAAGGGCAAAGAAGGTAACTCTCTTGTTTATGTCATAGAAACATGTTTAGCGGCTGTATCTACCAGTACCTGGTGTATAGATACTGGAGCCACTGATCATGTCTGTAATTCTTTGCAGGGGTTCCAGGAAACCAAATGACTTAAAGAGGGAGAGATCAGCGTCTACATGGCCAAGGCCACGAAAGTGGCGGTTGTTGCAGTGGGAGACGTTACTTTATCTTTTGATAGTACTAGTTTAGTTTTGAGACATTGCCTTTATGTTCCGAGTTTTAGAAGGAACCTTGTTTCATTTTCTAGACTTTCTATGGATGGTTTTTCTGCTTCATTTCATGACATGGTTGTTATTCGTTTTGGAAATCGTTTCATATGTTCTGGTTCATTAGTTGGCAATTTGTAGATTCTTAAACCAAACTATCCCACAGCGCAACAAACTGAATTGAATAATGTCTTGACTAAGTCTAATAAGAGGAAGGAGTCTTCACAGATGAATCAAGCATATCTTTGGCACCTTAGACTTGGGCACATCAACCTTAGGAGGATTCAAAAGTTGGTATCTAGCGGACATCTCGGTCCACTAGAAGATAATTATCCAACTTGCGAACCGTTCCTGGAAGGTAAGATGACCAAGAGGCAGTTCTCGACAAAGGGGTATAGGAGCCAAGAAGTGCTAGAATTGATTCATTTTGATTTGTGTGGTCCTATGTCGATCCAATCTAGAGGTGGTTACAAGTACTTTGTCGCATCCATTGATGATTACTCGAGATTTGGGTACATCTACCTGTTGCACCACAAGTCCGAATGCTTTGAGAAATTCAAGGAGTATTGGGCAGTTGTGGAGAAGCTTCATGGTAAGAGTATCAAGTCACTTCGATTTGATTGAGGCAGCGAGTACCTCTTTGGAGATTTCAGGACATACTTATCAGAAGCTGGGATTGAATCCCAATTGACTGCACCTAGCATGCCCCAGCAGAACGGGGTTGCAGAGCGAAGAAATAGGACTCTTATGGAGATGGTTAGATCAATGATGAGTTATTCAAGGTTACCAGATTTGTTCTGGGATATGGCGTTGGAAACGACATCGTATATTCTGAACATTGTTCCATCGAAGTCAGTAGAGACTACTCCTTATGAGATGTGGAAAAGGCGTAGGCCCAGTTTCTCACATTTTCGAGTTTGGGGTAGCCCTGCATATGTGTTAGTGCAGGAATCTGACAAATTGGAGAAACGTTCGGAAGCTCGAGCGTTCGTTGCTATCCAAGGGAACGAAAGGTGGATTATTTTATAGTCCTGAGAGTGATCATTAGAACGAACGCTAGATTCTTGGAGGAAGACTATTTTATGAACCACAAGCCCGCAAGAAGACTTGTCTTAGAGGAGTTGGGAGTGAAGTCGATAGTTCCCCAACGAGTGCGCAAGTAGATACATCACATAATACTGCAAAACGACACACTGAGAGTGTACCAGTGCAGACGGTACCTCGTCGTAGTGGGAGGGTTTCTATGCAACCCTACAGATGGATAGGTCTTGGAGAGTCATCGGACTCAGTTCCAGGAGATCTAGAATCGGACCCAATGACTTATGATGAGGCACTCCAAGATGAAGATGCAGATTCATGGAATGTTGCAATGAAAGTTGAGATGGGTCAATGGACTCCAATCAGGTCTGGGATCTTGTAGAACCACCCGATGGGGTACGACCCATTGGATGCAAGTGGGTCTATAAGAGAAAGAGAGAATCGGATAGGAAGGTTGAGACCTCTAAAGCTAGGCTTGTTCGAAAGGTTATACCAATAAAGAGGGTATTGATTATGATGAGACCTTTTCGCCAGTAGCTATGCTTAAATCCATTCAGATTCTTTTTTTGTAGTCGTTCATATGGATTATGAGGTCTCGCAGATGGATGTCAAGACGGCTTTCCTTAATGGAAACCTTCAGGAGAACATATATATGCAGCAACCAGAGGGATTCATTGCTAAGGGACATGAGCACCTAGTGTGTAAGCTTAATCAGTCTATTTATGGAGTGAAGCAAGCTTCGAGATCTTGGAACATCCAGTTCGATGAGGTGATCCAGTCGTACTGGTTCACTCAATCTCCGGATGAGCACTGTGTGTACAAGGAAATCAATGAGAAAGTGGTGGTGTTTCTTATGCTTTACGTAGACGACATACTTCTTATTGAAAACAGTAAAAAGGAGTTATCTGACGTAAAGGTGTGGTTGTCTAAGCAGTTTGATATGAAAGACTTAGGTGAAGCAGGACACATTCTTGGTATTAGGGTCGTTCGAGACCGTAAAAAGAGAATGTTGTGCTTATTCCATTCTGCATACATAGATACCGTCTTGGCTTGTTTCAGCATGCAGGATTCCAAGAAAGGTATGTTACCTTTCAGACATGGAATAGGTCTATCCAATGAGATGTCTCCTAAAACGTCTCAAGAGATAGAAGACTTGAAGACAGTTCCTTATGCTTCGGCACTGGGAAGTCTTATGTATTCTATGCTGTGTATGAGGCCGGATATTAGCTACGTCGTTGGCATGGTACCTAGATATCAAAGTAATCCAGGAAGGGAACATTGGTCTACGGTGAAACATATACTCAAGTACCTGAAGAGGACTAAGGAGTACATGTTAGTTTACCATGGAGACAACTTGTTACCTCTAGGTTACAATGATTTCCGTTTCCAGTCAGACAGGGACGAGAGTAAGTCAACCTCAGGTTATGTGTTTACCTTGGGAGGTGGAGCCATTTCATTGAAGAGTGCTAAGCAAAAATGTGTGGTAGACATCACCATGGAAGCCGAGTACATAGCAGCCTCAGAGGCAGCGAAAGGGGCAGTATGGCTCAGGAGCTTCTTAGTGGACTTAGAAGTAATTCTGAGTTTGCCACTTAGTATCATCGTGTACTGTGATAACAGTGGAGCACTGACAAACTCAAGGGAACCACCAGTCCACAGAGCAAGCAAACACATAGAGCGCAAGTACCATCTGATACGAGATATCGCGTGTAGATGAGACATCGAGATTGCCAAGATTTCATCATAGGACAACCTACCTAATCTTTTCACGAAGAGTTTGTCTAGGAAGGTCTTCGTCAAACACGTGGAAGGAATGGGAGTCAGGTGTATGGCAATAGGATCGACATAGGTCTTTTAGAATAATGGCTTGATAGGACTATACTTGTAAAAGAGAAAGCTTTAAGTATAAGTGGGAGATTGTTGGTGTTCATAGTTATCAAAACCGGACCGAACCGGTCGGTTGAATCGGGAACCAGTTGGCATACGGATCCGGGTTGAGGCACATAACCGCTTTGGTAAAAAAACCGGACTCGAAACACTCAAAACCGTTGACAACCGGTAAAACCGAACAACAGGAAACGGCTCACGCGGGTCAGCGGCTCCTGTTCAGGAACCTAACTGCTAGTGTCAATGTTATTGTATAAATAGTGGTTATTTTCTTGTGTGTGTTCAATGTGGGATAGCTAAATTACATGTGCTTTTGTTTTATACAAAATAATAAATCTCTGTCCATAAATAACAGCTGTGCGTGTGGCCTAGTGGTAGGAGATTTCCTTCTCATGTATGAGGTTGGGAGTTCAAATCTTTAAGTCTTACATTCTATTACTTTTCTTTTTGTCTTTGTATGACTCATGCATCATTCCTTTTTTTTTTTTCATTATTGTCTTTGTATGATTATTATACACCTTTTCAACATACATGTGTAGCAATTTCAAATTTTAATCACAATCAAAGCTCAAAATTGTTTTTTATTTTTTATTCATTACATAACGAAAAAACTGAGAAAAAATAAATTAAAATCCGATTTAAAAAAGTTGTAAGTTTTGTCGAAATTAGTATTTTATATGATAAAATACAAATAGGATATTAATTATTGAACTCTTATTTAGAAAAATGTCATTATATACTATAAATTAATGATAAAAATATATACAACTATACATTATACATATGAAATAAATAAAATAATTATATATTAATTAAGCCGGTTCGACTGGTTTGACCACTGGTCCGACCACTGAACCATTGAACCGATAGCTTAACCGGTTCGATAACCAGTTCGGTTTCAGAACATTGGTCATATACTAAAAGCTTGGCTTTGGATGATATTACATTTTTGCCCTTTATGAATGAGAATCATGTTCGAGTAAACAAGTTTTATGTTCTGTTGTTTTGCACTTAGATAGAATGGGTCATCATCAGGTGAACAGAGGACCATTCTATCAGTTACTTGCGAAACAAGAATTAATGGTTCACAGCCTAGACGGAAATGAACACCCCATCAGAACGGTTGTAGTGTAAACGGTACAGTTGGTCTTGACTGATTAGTTGCACTAGTTACATTTATATATTGAACATGATCTCAGAGAAAAGGAGTTCGTTTTATACTGATCGTAGTAAACGAACTAGGCATCGGCTAATTACTACGTTCTCTTAACCTGTAAGATATTAAACATACATGTACATGCAATATCTATTACTTTGATTCACTTGGGTGAGATTCAGTTCGCTGGATCAATAGTCTTACTGTCTTGGGTAATATTGTTGTATGTATGATGTGCTGTTAGGATATTTACGGTCACCATGTGCGTTAGTTTGATGGTGTCCCCGAAGTGAGTTCATGAAGGATTGTTATGCTAAACCCTGCAGGTGGATTAAATTCTGGCATAATAATAATGTAATGAACGAGCGCTAGCTTTGGTAATATAATATATTAATTAATTCTTGCTTATCAGTAATCGAATTAATTAATGAGAATTATATCTTAAACATATGGAGGTAATTCAGGTAATTATTATTGGAGTCTCAAATGTAATTTGGGATAGGAAAAGGGAGTGCAATAATATTACGTTAGTGGACCGTAATATTATTTATGTAATTGGAAGAGTGGGCCTGACCCATAGTTAGTCCATTACTTAAGAAGTCCTAATTCTATTCTCTTAAAGATCTCTACTGTAGCTCTATATATACATCATTAAGCTCATGAGAAGAGAATAGATAGACAGAAACATGATACACGCACGCCCCACTCTCTCTCTCTCTCTAGATCTCGTTCGAGCTTTATCTTCTTCTTGTTGTTCCACCGGTACAAGTTGAAGAGGTGTTCAAGTAATATAGTAGAAGATCCCGAAGGTAACCGAGACATCGTGATCATATACCGGAGCTGAAGAACCACGACCCGAAGGCCGCGATCCACCGACTCCTGCCAACCAGACCACCACCGCGACCGCCGATCTCCGCGACGAGCAGCCCGATGACCACCGCAGCACCACCGTGAGTCAACACCACCGATCCCGTCCCGTTCGTGATCCCGACCATCCTCCAATGTATTGTTCCCGGTCATCCCGAATCTTACAGATTCAAAAAATTTTAAGCCGTAAGTTTTCTACGTCAAACCTTTAGATCCCCTGCACATAGGTTTACGTTTGTTGTTGAATTTGTGACTTGTACATAACGAGATCCTCATAGATCCCAACAGGCAGCTCATGATAGGTCAGTGCGAGCTAGGCATTTTTTAGGTGGGAGATCTAGTTTGGCGTCAAGCAGACGCCTTGAAGCATGTGGGCAAATTGGAACCCAACTAGGAAGGGCCTTCCAAGGTCGAAAGAGTCTTGACGGGAGGAGCGTACGAGCTGTGCGATATGAAGTGATGGTCATTGCCTCGACCGTGGAATATATTACAGTTGAAGAAATATTACGCTTAGCCCGAGAGAGGCGATTTATGTTATTGGTTTAGGTTGTTAAGTTCTCTCCTTGTCCTTTTTCTTTATGACGAATAATGATTATAATGGTGAGCTTGGCGATAACTATTAAAGGGCAAAAGCTTGTGTTAAAATCTGCAAGCTTTTAGAGCTTGTCGATAACTATTAAAGGGCAAAAAAGCCTGTGTTAAAATCCGCAAACTTGTAGAGTTCATCGATAATTATTAAAGGGCAGAGGCCTGTGTTAAAATCCGCAAGCGTTTAGAGCTCGGCGATAACTACTAAATGGAAAAAGAATGTGTTAAAATTCACAAGCTTTTAGAGCTCGAATATGATCGTTAAAAGGCAGAAAGTCCGTTTTAAAATCCACTTTACGAGCTTGGCGATAATTACTGAAGTCGGCGTTAAATTACTGTAGGTTCGTTGAGCTCGATGTTATTTGCCTAAGACGTGCTTCTATTTGGCAGTGGTATCCTATGATGAGGATGGTGATGGTTTGGTATTCGATGGAGATAGAAATCGAGTATATACACGTTAGGTATTGTTCATATATGTTAGTGTGGTCTAAAAAATCATGATGTTTTCTTAGCCCTGCATGAGTTGTTGCTCGTCGCCGGATTAGGACAAGGAAGCTATATGATTCATGAGCTCGACAACCTGAGGTACATGGATGGAATGTGATACATCATGCACTTAAAATGAGTAAAAGAAAGGAAATGGCATTTAATCAGAAGGATGAGTTCAAAAGGAGGCCGATGACTGAGGTTACAAAAAATAATAATAATAAACGCTTATAGCGTACATGGCAGGAATAAAAAAGCAACAACATTTTAAGGAGACCGGGGCGACCCTTTCTCATCCCTCTCCTCTTCGTCACCATTTAGTCCGGCCTTGGCTTTGGCAATGTCGAGCACAGGTTCCCACCAAGGGAATTCGGTTGGCTGCGAATTGTCGTCGTTCCATCCCGTCGGGTAGGGTAAGCCAGGCACCATAGCCGCCTCATCCACAGACCCTCTATACCCACGGGCTTTGGCTTGCTCAAATGTGCATTGCACGCCCTCCTTGAAATACTAAATGCAGGCCGGGCTGAGCTTGCTGAGAAAAATGGTTGTATGTTCGTAATACTTGAGCAGCTCGGCCCGATAGTACTCAAGGAAGCGGATGCCTTTGATAGAGGAGAGAAAGGATGTCTCGCCATCTGCACGAGCTGAAGCGATGCGCTGGTCAACGGATAGTCGTAGTGACACCAACTCAGATTCCTTAGCTTGCATTTGATTTTGCAGCCTAATAGGCTCGGCCTCCTTGGACTGCAGGTGGGCAATCAGCTGATCGATCTCTTCTTTCTGGCAATCATACGCTTCTTTCATGCTGGCCAGCTCGACCTTAGCAGTGTCACGCTCATTCTGAAGCGTCTCCACTTCAAAAGTCCCCTCTATCTCCTCATGGAGGATAAGGGCAAGGTCGGCCAGAGCCTGTACAGGACGAGGTGGTTAGGGCGGCGTTATCTTAANTTATCTTAAAAAAAAAAAAAGAAAAAAAAAGGATACTACAGATAGGGCAAGGTGATATTACCTTCACCAAGTTAAACAGGGTTACAGAGGCCCGGGTTAGGCTATGATTCCAGCGAGAGGTCTCTCCCTCTTGAAAGATAGAAAGGAAGTAGGCAGCTGCCGAGCTGGTGTCTACATTGCCCGCGAAAGACTTCGGTTGCTCTAATACAGGCTTGGAGCAGGTGTCCTTGGAAGATGCCGATTTGGTCTTCTTGTGGCTGGCATCCCCGCCCTTTGAAGACTTACTGCGTTTTGTCTTTGGAGGATCTTGAGGGTTGCGTTGAGATGCGGGGCGCTTACTTTGAGTGTCAGGGGTTAGGCTGTTCAGCATTGGAGGTCGTCAGGTCGATAATCGGGTCGGTCTGTTGAGATGACTGGGCGGGCTGTTCGGTGCTCTTCAGCGTAGAAAGCGTCGCGCTAAAAATGGTCGCTGCAAAAAACGATAAGGCAGAATGGGCGTGGTTAATATTAGTAGTGCGTTCGTGACAATGCAAGAACAGAAAATTAAGGGCGGTCAGCTCTTCATTACAAAGCCTACCTACATCAACCACGGCTTCCGTCGGGCGAGCGGACAGTTTAAAATGGCAAAGCAGACGGAGGTCGGACGTTAACTTCACGATATGCAACGGTTTACTATTCCATTCTTGGATGAGAGCGTCATACTCGGCATTATGCTGGGGATTGTTACACTGGCCAGGGAGTTCATAGATCCATTCCGGCCCGAAATCAAAAGTGTTGGTTGGAAGACGGACAAAATAAAACTTACTCTTCCAATTGTACACCTTGTATTTTGGTCGGCTAAGGAAATGGGAGTCGTGACAGGTGGGTGGATAAGTAATATGAGGTACCAAGAGGCTTCATCCGCAGGCAGTAAAAACATAGCTCGGGTTCTAATCTATTGAGCCTAGCTCGGCACACCATAATGAAACCTATTAGCATTTTGATGGAGTTGGGTGAAAAATGGTTTATCGGCAGCCTATACAGTTTGCTAAGTTCTACGAGGTCATCACGAAGAGGGAACTTCACCCAGGCTGTTGCCTGATCGAGGAAGAAGGTATAATGGTCTGGAGGGGGGTTTGTATATGTATTATTGGGCCGAGGTACCTTGAGTTCCCAGCCTCGTGGAAGCTCGACCTCCTCGAATATCTTGGCTACCCTATCAGTTGAGTAGGAGGAGAGGATGCTCGGTCGTGCCGAGCTCACGATGGACATGACGCCCTTAGCTTTGGTGGCCACTTGGGCCGAGGTGTGGGTGGCCCCGCCCGTTGGCGCAGGTAAGGCTAGGGTTAGGGACGGTTCACCTAGAGGCTCTGAATTCG
Source organism: Striga asiatica (assembly GCA_008636005.1). NCBI lineage: Eukaryota > Viridiplantae > Streptophyta > Magnoliopsida > Lamiales > Orobanchaceae > Striga > Striga asiatica. The sequence goes on along the minus strand of BKCP01011181.1, from coordinate 1,196,505 downwards.
AAGGTGATTAGGAGTTCGAGTTAGTGGGGGTGTGGTGCCCTAAGCAAAGAGATTGTTATGCAAGATTTAGTTAGCAGTTAGATAATAATGTGATTCATTACAGTGATAAGATGTGCAGTGAACAAGAAAAATAATATTGTAATTCAACAGAAAAAAAAGTAACGCGTACCCGTAAAGTTGTTCGACATAAGGATGACGATGGTTGGTTGTGGATCTTGGCTATGAAAGTTAGTCGCAAGCAGAGGTGCTGATTGCAGGATTTCGAGTAAGGTATATTTGTAGATTAATGGTGAAGATGGAATGACGCCAAGGCTGATATTTATAGGTGGGGTTTTTCAGTGTCAGAATGGGGAAGGTCGGCTCACCACAACCGTCCGAGCAAAGGAACATCGATGGCTGGGAGTAATGGCGTATGTCGAAAGCTTTGGAAGGTGGAGCAATTTAGTTTCAACAATTTGAATTGCTAAATACCGCACCCATTTTACTACGTACCGCACCCCTAAAATACTAAATTACCCTTTAATTAAAAAAAAAAATCAAAAAAATTCACACCCAAACCCCCAAACCCGTCGGCCAACCCACCATA
>BKCP01011181.1:1154949-1180364 GCA_008636005.1 Striga asiatica | reverse complement strand
CTAGGGACCGAGCCCGGCCGCACCAGCCGTGCCCAGCGCCGTGCCCGGGCACCAGCTGGCCCGGCACGGGGCCGAGGCCGGTCCAGCCGATCCAGTGCCCGACCGCCCGGTCCAGCCGAGCCGGCGGTCCGGCCAGTCAGCGAACCGGCCAGTTCGACCGGCGGTTTGAGTCATTTTTGATTCGTGATTTTCGATCCAAGTCTCTTTCCGAAATTTTTAGTATTTGTCCGAGCCAGTCCAGTCCAGTTTAATCGCGTAGATAAGTCCGAGCATTTTAGCATATAATTAAATATTCCGAGCATTATACTTAGCATTATTTTTCTTAAATATTTATGTAGCCTAAGGAGAGTCGAGCCTCCGACCGCTACCCAGTATCAGCACTTGCATCAGAATTCCACGTTTTCAGGTGGGGGCCCTGCATTGGGTATTACATTGCCTATAATCCTGTACCATTTATGAGGTATGTATGTAAATATATCTTACCCGAACGGTCCAGTTTTTCCGTTCGTGGTCCAGTTTATGTTGACTCCCAGTAGAGTCACTCGCCCAGTACAGTTTGACTCCCAGTAGAGTCATCCTGGGTTTCTGGGGAGGCGACCCCCAGAACGTGATCACCTGAGAACCGGCCAGTTACCAGTAGTTCGCACCAGTACAGTACAGTTTTATTTATGTATATGTTGAGTTCATGATATTCGATTATATGTGTTGTTTATTCAGTGCTGGTTCTTACGGAGTACAGTGGATGAGTACTCACGCCCCCACTATTATCTTTTTAGGTGATGGAGTGCAGCCCTGAGCGTGAGCCGAGCATGGTGGTGTGGTGGTGTCCGAGTCAGCTGGGCATTTGTTTATGTTTATGTTATGTTGGCATGTATAAATAATTTCAGACTGTACTGTACTTTATTTTACGCTTCCGCACTGCCAACCCAGACCTAGCATGTATGCACGTTTAATTTTCCCTCATCCGTATTTTCCCCAGTCGGATTTTATATGTTGATTTGGGCACGTGCATAAGTATCAGAAAAAGAGAAGTAAGTCAGTAAGTAAGTAGCATCCCACAAGTTAGTAAGTTTAAACGTTTTTCGAAAACAATTGCAGTATATTTCGAAAATAACCGCGAAAATTTTACCCAGTTTTTCGTGAGTCAAAGTTATAGTAGGCGGGGTGTTACAGAGTACATGTTAGTTTACCGTGCAAACAGCTTATTATCTCTGGGTTACAGCGATTTCGATTTTCAGTCAGACAGGAACGAGAGTAAGTCAACCTCAAGTTATGTGTTTACCTTGGGAGGTGGAGCCATTTCATGGAGAAGTGCTAAGCAGAAATGCGTGGAAGACTCCACCATGGAATCCGAGTACATAACAGCCTCAGAGGCATTGAAAGAGGCAGTTCGGCTCAAGAACTTCTTAGTGGATTTAGAGGTGATTCCGAGTTTGCCACGTTGTATCACAGTGTATTGTGATAACAGTGGAGCAGTAGCGAACTCAAGCGAACCACGAGCCCACAGAGCAAGAAAACACATAAAGCGCAAATACCATCTGATACGAGATATCGTTGGTAGAGGAGACGTTGATGTTGCCAAGATTACATCAGAGGACAACCTAATTGATCCTTTCACGAAGAGTTTTTCGAGGAAGGTCTTCGTCAAACAAATGGAAGGAATGGAAGTCAGGTGTATGGCGATAGGATCGACATAGGTCTTTTAGAATAACGGATTGATAGGACTAAACTTGTAAAAGCGAAAGATTTAAGTATAAGTGGGAGATTGTTAGTGTTATATACTAAAAGCTTGGCTTTGGATGATATTACACTTTTTCCCTTTATGAATGAGAATCATGTTTGATTAAACAAGTTCTATGTTCTGTTGTTTTGCACTTAGATAGAATAGGTCATCATCAGGTGAACAGAAGATCATTCTATCAGTTACTTGCGAAATAAGAATTGTGGTTCACAACCTAGATGGTAATGAACACCCCATCCGAACGGTTGTAGTGTCAACGGTACAGTTGGTGTAACACCCCGCTTATCAGAGTAAATTTTTCGCAACTTTTACTTCGAAAATACTTATAATCTTTCGAAACCTTTTGCACTTAACTCGGGATGCTACTCAAACTCATCTTTTCTGAAAATCCGTTTATCTCTAAAATTTGTCTAATACTTCTTTAGACATAAACAAAACAGATTTATTTAAACTTGCATTTAACTATACCATATTCATACTTCTGAAATGGTAAAAACTTGAAATCTGAAATTTATTAAAATGCAAGTTCAAGTATTAATATGCGTAGCGGAAATGCTTAAAAACGTGATTAATTATACGGACATATTAAATTCATAATAAATGTCCACTGAAATAAGTGCACGACCACCACCACCACTTCTTGAGCTCACACCTCCGGCCCGACCCTGTTACCTGAAAAACACAATGGGGGTGAGTACTGATCCTCTTGTACCCCGAAATCACCCATACTAAAGTAAACAGCAATAATAATACAATATCATGATCGTTGGTATATATCTGGACTGGAAATCTGTTCCAGTAACTGAAACTTAATCTGGCCGATATCTGATCGGATACTTGTGCACAATCTGATGGATATTTCTCAAGGCAACTCAAACGGCCTCCATCAGAACTTAGGATATACTCTAAGACAACTGAATGCCTTCTCATCCCAAGCGTATAAACTTAAACTGTATACATATCTCGGACATGATATCAATATTATACTCAATGTAATACCCAGTCTGGGTCCCCACCTTTCTTCTTTTGAAAACTTTTGAAAACTGTAAGTGTTGTTCTGGGTAGCTGTATCTGCAAGCTACATAAAAATATAAACAAATATACTAAGTACTATGATCCTTATACTCAATAAGATGCTAGGATGCTCAGTTCTATCAGATAACTTATCCGGAATAAGAAGGAATACTCTAAGGTTCCACTGAAATTATACTAATTCCGGAATTAAACTGATATACTTAAACTTGACTGATTTAGCGTTTCAGAATAAAATCTGTCTGAAACCCGAAAACTAAAATTTATCAATCTATCTTAATTTGACTTGAACCGGCTGGTTCCAACTAAATCAAACCAAAACTCAACTAATTACAATTTAAACAATTCAATTTAAATTGAATTAAATAAGTCTCAAAACTCCATGATTTTTCAAAAATCACTCATAATTCTAAAAGTTATAAAACTTGGCAGTTAAATCATACACATACTCAAGTACTTGCCATTCAAATTTCAGCTTAATAGCACATCAATAGCTCATTCAATTCAAGTGCTATATCATATCACAAAATTATGCTATTTATATGCGAAACTTTATAATTTTTTATAAAATCATATACTCAACTTATTAAGCTGAAACTTAGTCAAATTATTCATAACTTATGTGAGAATTTTACATAAAAGCCTCACGTTAAAATCTTGAACATGAACTGAGTACTCTTGCATATAAAATCATCTTGACATGCATTCGGTCTAAATATTTTAACTCATTTATTTCTCAACCTAAAATCATGAAATTTGGCAGAAATGCTCTCAACACATATTTAGACATGTCATAAAAATTTCATAATTTTATCATGCATATATCTCTGCTTATTCAAGTTTAAAGTTGCTGCTGGAAACAAGTACATAAAATTCAGCTTGTATGATAAACTTTAAAAATTCATATCTTGAGTTATACTAAACTAAATGACTTGATTCTTGATCCTATGTACTTCTCTTTTACACAATAAATAACCTTAGGAATTATATATTTCCAGATTTTTCATAACTAGGTAAAAATCTCATCACAACTGAACACATATGACATATATATGAGCTGGAAATAACTAATCTTCTAGTATGCTTATACTCATATAAAACTTTAATATCTAAGTCATATAAAAATATTATTAAACACTTAATATCATCTACTTAACATGTTAAAAAGATAGCATCTTACCTCCTTCTTGCTTGAAAATCTAAAGTTGCTCTTTGACTTCTTTGAAAATTAAAACTCTACTATTTTTATTTTTATTTTTCTCTCTCTTTCTATCTTTTTGATGAAACTATGATGATTTGAGAAGATACTTGATGACAAAATCTGATTGAAATGCCTCTATTTATTGCCATGAATGAGCTTTTGGTAGATAAAACTTAGTCCACCAAAGTTTAATAAAATTCTCACTAATTGAATGCTAACTTAAAGACTTTGCAAAGCTTTGTTGTGATTTTCTCTTCCAATTCTCACCAATTGATGACCGAAATTTCGTGCTTAATGTGATGGAATTGATTCCAAATATTATTGTTAAAATGTCCCCATTTATCATATAAAAATCTTTGGAAACAAAATAATAAAAATAATAAAAATCTTCCTTTTTATTACTTATGTATTTTCTTTCAAAATGGCTGACTTTTGAAACTCTTTTACTGAAAATTAAAGCCCATATATGTTCTTGTATCATGCTAATAAAAACAAGAATAATAAAATTTACAGAACTCAGTTCGGACTTAAAATGAACGTTTACCGTAAAACTGAAAATTCTAAAATTTAAATCTTTTACTCCTGGTTTTTCCTTTAATTTGCTGAACATATTGCTTCTTAGGAGCTAATATAATGATCTTGGAATATTCTAACATTTACGGAACCACATTCGGACTTAAACCGAACGATTACCGTAAAAACCGAAAATTCTAAAAATTTCGGTTTCTCTTAAAATAATTTAAACTAGACTATAATATCTAAATAAATTTTCTCACTTCTTTGAACATTTATAACTTAAATGTTCATGGATACTTAACCTTACTTCGAGACTTAACTTGTCTCAAATTGTGCTAAGGCTCGATACTGTGATCTTATCTTGACGACTTGAACACTTAGAAAAATTCTAAGTATTTAGTACTAAGGCTCGACTATTTCTTAATTAAGACTCAACTCATGACCGAACATACTTGGGTCAGTTCACTACTTATCTTAAACGATTAATCAAAATATACTCAATTTCGATTATTCATCATCTTATATTAATTAACCCCGTCTTATAAATCCATTTATAAAAATAAACAGACCGGAATTAATTACTGAACTGGCTCGATTACTGAATAAAATTTAACCGAGAATACTTTCGACTTAAAGTAGAACTTTTAACTGAATAACTTAATAACTGGGCTCGAAACTAGGAACGAGCATTATTAATAAAAGTAATTATTTTACTTTTAGTTCAACTTAGAACTAAAATAATTACTTTTATTAATTACTGAATGGGATATTACAGTTGGTCTTGACTGATTAGTTGCACTAGTACATTTATGTATTGAGCAAGATCTCAGAGAGGAGATGTTCGTTTTATACTGATCGTAGTAAACGAACTAGGCCTCGGTTAATTACTGCGTTCTATTAACCCGTAAGATATTAAACAAACATATATATGCAGTACACGCTGGACTAATATTCTTACTGTCTTGGGTAATATTGTTGTATGTATGATGTGCTGTTAGGATATTTACCGTCACCATGTGCGTTAGTTTGATGATGTCCCCGAAGTGAGTTCATGAAGAATTGTTATGCTAAACCCTACATGTGGATTAAATTCCGGCATAATAATAATGTGATGTATTAGCGCTAGCTTTGGTAATAAAATATATTAATTAATTCTTGATTGTCAGTAATCAAATTAATTAATGAACATTATATCTTAAACATGGGGAGGTAATTCGGGTAATTATTATTGGAGTCTCAAATGTAATTTGGGATAGGAAAAGGGAGTGCAATAATATTACGTTAGTGGACTGTAATATTATTTAAGTAATTGGAGGAGTGGGCTTAGTCCACAGTTAGTCCATTACTTAAGAAGCCCTATTCCTATTCTCCTAAGGATCCCTACTGTAACTCTAATATACAACAATTAAGCTCATGAGAAGAGAAGAGACATATCAATATACACGTGAAATAACGTGCGCCTCTTCTCTCTCTCTAGATCTCATTTGAACTTTATCTTCTTCTTGTTGCTCCACCTGTACAAGTTGAAGAGGTGTTTTTAGTGATACAGTAGAGGATCCCGAAGGTAACTGAGACATCATGATAATCTATTGGAGCCGACAAACTACGACTCGAAGTCCGCGACCCGTCGACCCCACCCTGCCGAATCGACCACCGCGACGAGCCGACCCGCCGACGGCCAACCCCGCGACGATCTGGCCACCATCGCAGCCCGCGACACAACCGGCGATCCGACGCGACACGACTGGCCGATCCCTGCCATCCGTTTGTGTGATCCCGACTTCCTCGTGTGCTGTTCCCAGTCATCCCGAATCTGACATATTCATAAAATTTTAAGCCATAAGTTTTCTACGTCAAACCTTTAGATCCGTTGCGCATAGGTTTACGTTTGCTATTGAATTCGTGATTTGTACATAACGAGATTCTCATAGATCCCAACATACACATCTCTTCTTCGACATAACCCATCGGCAAGAAATTTAACCATCGGCATAATCCATCGGTGATTAAAAGCACCATAATAGAACGTCACCGACATAATCCATTGGTGGGGGAAACACACATAAACTAATGGTTCACATGTATACATTAATTTATCAAGCCAAGCAATTATAAAGAATAACGACATGGTAAAGTTTAGCAACACCCACATGTTCGAATAATACAGAGCTACGACCCCGCGGTAGATTTGAGGCTCGACTCTTCAGTTACCAAGTTACTTCCTTGACTAGGCTCGCCTAAGAATCGCAACTCCTCTTTCGATGGCTCAAAATCAGGCTCCAATGGCATCCGGCGTTCTTCTCATTCCTTACCAAAACGAGCTACTACCTCGTATAAATTAACTCATGGTGTTCTGTAAGGCCGTGGGACTCCTTCATCCCATCTCATGAGGTCGTCGCAATTTTCTTCGGTTATTCTCGTCTAAGTAAAATTAGGACATCCTTGAGTTTTCCAATTCCATTCTCATGCATGATAGTACGGCATCCCAACCTTTGCAATTCATCCCACTGTTCGAACACCTCCTGGATGTCTTTTTCCACTTCGAACAGTCGTTTCAGATTGAACTCTTCAAATTCTTTGATCTTTTGTCACATAAAACTGTCTGGATCTAGGCTCGACTTCCCACGCATCTCGGTGAAGTTGATGTGATCCCAAAGATACTCTAATGATATAGGGTTCGGCTCCTCGAATAATAAGCTTGGGAAAAGAACCGATTCAGTTGGCCTCGGGCAGCTACGCTCGGCCTCGGTGTCCAAAGACACGCACGAGGCTTGATAAGGACCTATGAGGTTGCTCGCAGATGGAGGCTCCTTGGACGGCGGCTGGTGTACGACTTGACGACAATGGCGACGGAATGCGGCTACGGCCGAGATAGGTCATATGCGACTGAGGCGCGACGATGGCGGAGCGATAGATGGCTGAAGGCGATGGTTCGACGATAGGGCGCACGGCTGGCGCTGAAAGAGAGCTTGCGTTGGGAGGTGATGCGTAGCCTGGTGCTGATCGGACGGAGGTAAATCGCGGGGCTGCTCTTCGACGAACTGTTACGACTTGCGATGCACGCTGCGGCCTTTGCATTAGCAGGTTTTGGCGATGGTGCAGTACGCAGGCTGTGAAACATCGCTGCACGATGGTGTGGCCTGGCGTTGATTAGGACAGTGTACGGTAGGGCGGACGATGGACGATGTGGCGGCTGCGTGAATGGACGACTGGGATGGCACTGAGGGAAAGAAAACTGAGAGAGAGAGAGATCGAATTTGCTACAGTTTATCGACTAGAGAATGGAGTATGAGGGAGTCCAAAGTTTCAGAATTTCTTCCTTGATCAAGTTAGAAGAAGTCGTGTGGTTATAGAGGAAGAGATTTGATTTGCTTTCCAAAATTTAAGGGGTAGAGATCAATGAGATTGAAGGGGAAATCAAAGGAGATAACTATGCCATATATAACAAGATTTAATTGGCTTAAAAGACAGTCAAAATTGGTTACATTTGGAGGGATTTGAGCTGAAAAATCCCTTCCAAAATATGCCTCTTATCACTTGAATTTTCAAATTAAATCTTGGAGCTAAAGAAATCTCAAGGGACCAGATTTATCCAATGGTTGGGCCGGGCTTTTTAGACTTCAAATTGATCCGAAAAAGATGTCTTTGATGGTCCAAAAAATAAGTGTAGGAGTGGTCGAGGCCGAGATTGAGAAGAGATAAAAAAATGGATAGAAAATAAATCTACGTGATTAAACGACGAATATCCGAATGATTCGAAGGACGGATTTAAAATGAAGGACGACGGGTGAACGATTTACAATTCATGAGAAAATAACAGATTTATTCGGCTTATTAGATTAATTTTACAAAGCCGTCCAATTAATTGTAATTATCTCAAGCGAAGGCTAAAGAATTAGAAATAATTTATGTAGACGATCGCGTCTACAAAATTATCCGACACAAGATAACATCTAGGCGAGGACATCTAATTTATCAACAGAAGCCTTTCGAGAATTTTGCCGAACAAAACTCCTAAAATGAAAGCGAGGCGATAGAAACTAAATTATGCAAATAAATCTAAAACGAATGGGCCACTACACTATAGGAGGGCTCTGGCTCGACCTACTCTTTCATACTGAAATCCTTAAGATTGTCTTCCAGTCCATAGGATCTTTGTCCCACAATATTCGACAACGACCACTTTGTTCGACCAGGACAATTCGACCGGTTCATTCCTTCAGGTATAGTATCCCATATCAGCCTTCTTCTTCATTGTTGTATAATAAAACTCAAAAAAATTCTAACACATGAGATTGGTGATAAATGATGGGTTTTTATTTCCCTTAACTTATTGCCAAACTCAAAAGTCAGACAAGGTATTTAAAGAGAATAACTAAGTCTAATCCTAAGAGAAATCACCATCTATTCTATGGAAAATAATATCTAGTCCTAAGGTAACTAAACATCTTAAGATCCTAACAATTCCTAAACTAAATTCAACTCATAAACAATCTAGAAATAATTAACTTAAATAACTAATCTAATAAAATCGCCACCAAGCTTCTAGAACCAGCCACGGCCATCTGGAGGCTCGATTACTTGATCCCTAATTCAACCACATGTGTAACGCCCCATTTTATTTTAAAGAATTTACTGAATTTATTTATAAAAATCAGAGTTAATTTTTCTCAAAATCTCAAATTAAATTTTAAAACTCAACGGGCGCTACTTATCTACCAAGAATAAATTAAACAAAAATACAAACACATAAAACCAAGCATAAAACAATAAGGAAATATCTATACATGTATAACTAACAGTTATAAACAATAAGTCCAAGCATTTATTAAGTTCCCAAAATAACCATAAGTAAAGCATAATCCCAAAGGTTCAAATCCGACATAACTCAATTATCCAAATCAAAGCAGGAAAATAAAACCAAGTCATGAATAGTAATTCAACAATGTCATAAATAAGCGGAAGCATATATCATGATAACATAATCGACCCATTGACCACCATCTCGCTCGTCTTTACGCCACCGCCACCAGCTCAGCTCAACTTAAAGAAAAGAAAGAGGAGGACAAACAGAAAAGTAATGGGGGTGAGCATCACCGTCGAGCTCACTATTACCGCACAGTTTATCCCGTATAAAAATTTAAAACAACATAACCATAGTATGCATAGAATCCAAAGTCTAACTCCCTACTTGGCCCTATCGCAAACCTCCTATGCACATACAACAACCTTCCGGATACAACGGCAAGGAAGTAACTGAAAACATTCCCATCTCTGAATATAACTACGGGCCTGGGATCCTTTCCAGAAGACAGTAGAGCGGTTTTTCCCCTTCACGAATATCATACGAACCGGGGCGTCACCTCTCCGAATTTACGGGCCGATGACCTCTCACTGTTTATGCATTCCTCAAAGGCACTAACATACGGGACACTTAGACTAGGGTTCTCACGCATACATCATTTTTCAAACGAAGCATTTATACGAAATATTAAGTGCGATAAATGTAGATACACTTAAAAGTACCCACCTGTTTGAAGCGACAATTCACAAATCACGAATCTCGAATGAGGAGCAAGGTCAACACCTCAAAATACCTACATTAAGTCAAGATACTCAAATCAACGCTTTATCTTGACCTAAAAAGGAAATCACAAATTTGACTTAGTAGAACTTGATTCAACTAAGTTATTCGTGAAGTCCTGTGGACATTGGAACTCTAGGACTTAGACTCGATCAACCAAACATGAGAGTTCACGTAATTTCACATAGAAGATAATCCAAACAAGTCTCAAGAACAACAAGTGAACCGGTTTAAAGCTTTTAACACAAAACTACATTTTTGAAAATACTAATCGATATATCACATAATCAGGTTGGTCAGGCTTCCGAATGAGTTAGGTTCTGAAATTTTAACATAACATCCACCTCACTGGACTTAGTAAAATCACCAAGTTTCAGCCCCAAATCAAAATACACGATTTTATAAAATTCAAGAAAGTTAACAGCAAAAACGAACATAAATTCACAACCAGACCTAATGAATGAATAATGACTTGAAATTTTAACACCAGATGCTACAGCATGTAGATGACAACATATAAAATTTTTAGCTTTTAAAGTTAAATACAGAAATTTTAAAAATTCAAATAAGTTTCTGAAGATTTCAAATTTTCATTAAAACCGAACCAAAATGAACTCAAATAAATCAAATCTTTTTACAGTCTGAAACACAACACAAAATAAGTCCAAACTCCAAATTTCAGCAATTTACCACTTCAGGCCAATTTATAAAAATTATAACAAGGTTCTGCAGAATACTTAAAACAATTTTTATCCCAAGCAAACGAAGTCCAAAAATTCTGAACATTTTACACAACATGCAAATATGCCAGAGCGACAACATACTCAAATTTCAACAAGTTTGGGGCACAACTCGATTTACTATGCAATTAACACGATTCTGCCCAGAAATCACATTAATTAATTAAAATAGCTACCGATAGTATTTTAATATAAAATTTTTATAAGACCTACAAAATTAATAGAGAAGCTTACACTCAAAATTTCACATTTATTGGTGCAGTATAAAATATATCACGAATTTAACAAGTTCCGGTGGCAATATTGATTTCAAAAATTCATATCTCACAACATACAATTCAAATTGACACAAGGTCAAAACCATTGTGTCAAGGATGTCCCTAAGTTCCAATTCCCACAACACTTTCACGTTTTTATCAGGATCTCACTCGATTTACAAAATCGATGACTACCACATATAATAATCAACATCAAGCCAAACAAATACATATCAACGAGATGTATACACACATACGTAATCAAGCTCATTTATGAATATACACGTAAATAATTAACGAGAGATCAAGTCTTGAAACCGTTCTCAGGAAATGCTTGAAAAACAGAACGAGGGTTGATGGGGATCGAGTGTCGCGCACGTCGGGCTCGACGGCTCACGCGCGGTTCGCCGGTGGAAGAGGTGATCGAGGAGGAGCAGCGGCTCATGGGTTCGCCGGAAAGGGCTGTTGTGGTTCACGGTAGTTGGTCGACGAAACTCGACTCGACGGTGGCTGGGCTCGGCAGAGATGGCGGCTCGAAGAGGCGCTGAAACGGGCCTGCATGAAGGAGCAGCGCGGCGGTGTTGCTGTGTGGGTCTCCGGAGGAAGAAAGCGACGTGGCGGAGTGGGGCCTGCGCAAGGTGGTGGGTCACCGGAAGGGATTCGCCAGGTCTGCTCGCAGAAAGGAGGGCTCGCGGAGTGGTCTTGTGCGGAGGAGAGCTCGCGACTGGGGATGCGGGCCTACCGGAACTCGACGATGGAGGAGCAGCGAGTGAAGGTCACCAATAGTGAAAGCAACGACGACAGAGGAGGGTTTCGCGTCAGGGGTTCGCCGGAGAAGGGGCAGCGACACGGCGTTGCAGACACTGGGATGTTGGTAGCGGATGGGGAACAAGCGCGAGGAGGACGATGGTGATCGGTTGAGAGGGAGAGGGTGAGGGTGAGGGCGACGGGATTATTACGAGAGGGAAGAGATAAAGACGATGAACGAGAGGGAGAGATTGAACGATGGCTGCGACTTTTTACGAGAGAAAGGATGAGAGATGAGGGATTTTATCTGTCGCAAGGTGAGGGAGAAACGAGATTTTTAGTTCTCAATCTGAGCTTATGGTGGCGACTCAAAATATGGTTGAAGATAAAGAAATGGGCTGATATGGTGCTTAGGCATCTCTTTGAGTTTGGGCCGGAGACTCATCATACAAGGGCCAGAGAAATAATTACTTCATTTGGGCTAGGAAAATAAACCAATTTGGGCCGAATATGGTCAATCATATTTCAACACTTAAGGGCTGAATAAAATAAAATGCCGAGAATAAAATCTTGGACTTCTAGGACAGGGCTGGGTTACAAACACATGACGTCCGGGAAATTAAAATAATTCAACCGTCAGAATATATATATATATATAATAATAATAATAATAATAATAATAATAATAATAATATTAATAATAATATTAATACAAGTATTAATATTTATAGTAATAATAATAATAATAATAATAATAATAATAATAATAATAATAATAATAATAATAATAATAGCAATAAATAATAATCATCAATAATAATAATCCCAAATAATCCACAAATAAACGGGGCATTACAACATGTGTGCACCCATGCCTGCTCGTCTTGGTTGCACGACATCGCTGGGTCACGCGCATATTCGTGCACGCCCGCGTAATTCGTAAGCGGCTGTTGCACGGTCTCGCAAGTTTGCTTGTCGTCCTGTGCGCGGTCTCGTCCCAGCGAGCCCGTGCGTATCTCGTGCTCCCGCCTTGCGCGGTATTCCAGTGTGTGTCTCGCTGCTGCACCCACTGCTCGCAGCGCTTGTCACGCACTCTTGCTCCGCTGCGCCCATATGCGTAAGGTGGTGCGCCATTTTCTAGCCTGCTCCGTCCATCGTTGCTCCGCCTAGCACAACTGTTTCGCCCATCGTATGGCCTCGCGCGATCGCTTAGCCATTCGGGCGATCCTTCTCGTTTGTGGACGTCGTGCTCGGTCATTTACGTTCGAGGTCACAAAACCTTGATTCTCATCAGAGGGTCGAGCCTCTTTCCTGTCTTCATTCCTAGGAGCTCGCTTCTTGGAGCATTTATCTGTTTGAGCTGATAAAGCTATTCAAGAACTCCAACGAGTTCCTAAGTTGGATCTTTCCCGTAGCCAAGCAGTACTTCATGATTGTGATCGAAAAACATGAGCTTAGATTGTGGGCAGGGGGTACATTGGTGGCTGGGATGGCGCGATCTTGGTCCATGGCATGCCAAACCCCGATGGGTGGAACGAGACCCCATGCTCTCCTAGAATTTGTTGGTTTGTATATTAAAAGTTCACTTTGTTTACGAACGTATTTCTAGTGTTTTTGGATGAGAAAACATGTTTAGTCAAAAGTGCACATTTTCAATTTATTTATTTATGCGAACATAGTTTCTTTATTTTACATTGAAAATAATATTGTTCGATATGTCGATCAGAAGATCATATTATTGATGTCTTGTAAAATATAAAATAATGGTTCACAACCTAGACATAATTGAACTAACTATCATGAACGATTGTAGTGTAATTTTTGAATGAGTTGATCTTGACTAATGGATTACACTAGTACATCTCATATGTATTGAACGACCATGAAGAATAATATTATTTTATACTGACACAGAAATAATCTAGACCTCAGTTATTACTGCGTACTCTTAACTCGTAAGATAATAAACAGACATATGTATTCAGTTATTATTTATTTGATTTACCATGAGTGAGATTTAATAGCCCATGTATTTTGGTAAATAATTCCTATTATATGATGTGCCATTAAAATTATTTACGGTCACTGTGTACGGTGCACTAGGTTGACGTCTCCGAAATGAGCTCAAAACGTTTGTTATGCTAAACCCTGCAGGTGGATTAAGTTCCGACATAACGAAAAAGGTTGAGTGGTACTATTATCAGATACAAGAAGTTGATTAATTATATTATCACTAATTAAATAAATTAACAGACGTTAGATCCTAAATATGGGGAGAAAAATCAAGTGAGTAAATCTGGAGACGAATTAGTTGTAATTCAAAGTTAAATTAGGAAGTTCAATAATACTCTTTTAATAGAATAAAGTATTATTCATGTGTGATAGGTGCAAGTTGACCAGAGCCAAAGTATCCTGTTAACACCTCCTTTTGGTCATTTTTATAGTCTATAAACACACCAAATCTCCAACTATTTTCTCACTTAGACACAACATTATTCATGAAATTTTTCAAAATTTCGCATGTAAAAATTCGAGAGGAAGTACATGAGGATGGACATATTGGAAAGAAAATTGAAGACAATTCGGTCTTCTTTATTCTTTCTCGAGATCGAACGTACATGAGACCTAAAATGGGAAAATCCAAGCAGTCATCGCCCACAAAGATGATCTTGGAGAGGTATTGGGATATCCAATAGAAGACCGTGAGGTCAACATGTTCGTCTAGTCCCGTAAACCGTGTAAGTCTGTAAATAGTCGGCAATTTTATACGGTAAGATTCAAAATTCAATTGTTAGTTCCACTGCGCATAGGATTCTTTTCTTAGATTCTCAACTGATTCAAATCACGAGCAGCGAGCGCTCTTCACTGAACCTAACAATTGGTAACAGAGCCATGGTTATTTCAATGATTGCGCAATGATCAAAAGAGATCATATGTGAACTATTTGCGTACGATGCAACGCATAGTAGTGTAAAATTACATGCTTGAATTGCAGGGTTCTTAGATCCACTATTATGGCCACGTGATATGTTTTTATTATTCATTTATGTTTTTTAAACATGTCGAGGAATTTTGGATTAGTGATTGCTTGTGATAGATTTAAACGCATACTACACATTATAGTTTACCGTTTTCTAGATCAAACATGTAACCCCCTAGGACAAAATTCTATAATTTTTTTGTTGTTTTTGTTAGGATGAATGCATCTTATTGGATGACGAACGATCAAAGACCGGAGGATCCTCGATGAGGCGACCCGACTGTGGGTCTCGTCGACGGAGTGTGGCTGTCTCGACAATCGATGTGTGTCTGGTGACTAAGGATCTTTTCTGACAATGCCAGGACATGTATTGAGTGGTTCGGAGTTAGGCTAGCCTCTGGTGGTGGGGACAAAGTGGTCAGAACGCGAAAATGGCTAGGGGTGATCGGCGGGTGCACGACAGACTGCATCCCAGGCCACGGTGCACGAGTTCCTCGCAAGTGCCATCGAATTAGGGCTTGCGTTAGGCCAAATGATCGTTTGTCGGAACTTTTCTATGGCAACCAGGTCGGCGGAGCACTAGCCAAGGAAAGGTAGTTGACGACACCGACCGGTGTGTGGAGAAACCCACTGGCATCGGCCAGCATGGCTAAGACAAGGCCAGACCCATGCGGACAGTGACGTCGGGGATATCACAGACGTACATGACATGCCACGGCAACGGGCACGCACGCATGCGAACTGCGCGCGATTTTTGCGCGGGCGTCCAAACATGTGCATGTGGATCGACGACGCCCGATGATGTCGCACGATACGTGTGCGGCATGCCAGCATGCGATACACTTGTGCGGCAACCATAGTCCACGAGCGAGGTTTGGGCATGCACGACACAAAAGACCATCCTCGACCATCAGAAGAACACCTATGCAACTTTTCCCGTGACTAGGCCAGCAGGGTGTGCGACCCTCAATGACGGTGCACGCGGCGTGATGTTGACTAGCCAAGCTCGGCGGCAGCGACAGCCTTTTTCCCGCATCTTTTCTATCTTGAAATGTTCCTAAAAAATCTTTAAGAATTTTACATTTTTCCCAATTATCCGAAGTAACAATGATATTGCAATCACGACGGTCAAGACTTTTGAGAAAAAAAAGTCTCTAATTGATGTGCATATTCACATGTTCTTGTCAACATTTTCAAAGTTGAGTTCCACTTGGTACGAATGTCCGATTTGAGCTTTTTGGATTCAACATCCCAAACTTTACAATGTTTTTTTTCCCATTTCTTCATTTCTTGGTGACGACATTGCAAGTACATAATGACCTCCCCAATGGGTGTAACCGACTCTTTCAAAGCATTATAATCCGATTGAACACAATAATTAAGGACATGACAGATACACCAAACTAGTATGAATCCCGTGCAGTGCACAGGTAAGAGATAATCATTAATATTTATAAATTAAAAATTCTTGTTAAATAATATTTATAAATTAAAATATGGAATCAATATGTAATACAATTTATCTATATTAATTTATTGAAAATGTTATATAAAGTTTAAATTGTGCAAAATTACATAAAAATGTCTATTTAAAATTAATATACAACTCATGCAGAACACATAACTATAATAAGTTACATTATATTCGTTTCAAAGTAAGTGTCATTTTAAAAAATTTATTCAGAAATTCAATTTGACTATAATGTGATTCCACAAAATAGTTATTTTAGTAAAATTTTATCATATATTTATCAACTTATGTGAATAATAAGTATAAATATAAAACTTATATTGTTTCATTAATTAAAATAAATTTATTTTTGTATAAACTATTCAAATCAAAAAAATTAAGTAGTCGGAGTAATTTATTAAACTATAAATAATTGACTATTTCGGTTACGTCTAAGTTAATATTGACCCGTAAGTTATAAATAATTATTTTTTGTGCTTTTTTAATTTTAAATTAATTTTTTTTTTCAATATATTATATATCGGATTTAAACCATGCAACTAATAAAGGTAATAGCCGCAAGTTTTGTCAATATATTATATACAAAATTTAAATCATGCAACTAATAAAGGTAATAACCGCAATATTTGAACAAAATAATTTTGTACATTAATTACTTTAATTTAGGTGGGATTTTTCAAATTTTGGCAAAAAAAATTACCCAGTTTAGTAAATCTTGTTTTTAGGCGGGGAAACAAAATATTTTTTTTTACTGATTTTAGTTACTATTTTAAGTAAACATCATCGCCTCTTTATATAATAATAGATATGAAAAAAATTTTCACCACAAAGGGGACGACAAATTTCTCTAAGCTCAGTTAAGGAAGCAGTATCAGGACTAGCATTATCGAAAGAAATACAAAAAAGTTTTTGACCAATTCTATAAGCATTCAAAAGACATGCAATTAAATGAGTGATATTAGCAGCAATGTAGAAGTTATTAAATCACTTATAAAAAATTAAACGTTTTTGTATGTAAATTTATCACCTGCCCACTTATAAGTAAATCCCATACAATGATTATCATTCCAATGATCAGACCAAATGTAACAAGAATAGAAACTTTTTTGTTTAAATTTTACTAAAATTGCGCCAAAATTATTTTTTTCTCACCCACTGTATTTCAAATATTACGAGTAAGAGTAGTACGTGGAACCTAAGATACAACTGGGTTTAAAGCTACTTGAGCTGAACTTTCATATAAATCAGAATCATTCAAACCAAAAGGTATAGATAAACAGAAACAAATTCAACTAGATTGTGTCTATGGTTTTCATGAGAGTACTAAAATACATAAGAAGAAGAACCTGCTCCAGTATGCAATGCTTCTTTTCGAGATTTGCATTTAGGTCATGGAATACCCATTTCGGCCAGATGATATGGGTACGTGTTGTTGTATGGTTTCATACCCATTGTCGTTTTTTGAAAGAGTGCATCTTCTTGGCCTTGGGAGGACAGCGATTGCAAATACATGTAAAATGTTTCTCACCTTTTTTCATATCGGGCATTGATGGGTCTACTTCTAGATCTGCAGTAAACCGGTGGTTGTGAGCTCAGATCTGCTTGAATCGCCTTGAAACCGTCGCTAGACCGCAAGAATACCTGCAAAAACTCAATGCCGGAGGTGTTTCCGGCGTAGAGCCTCCGACGCTCAAGTCAGTATGAGAGTGATGAAGAGAGGCTGCGCAGCAGCTATGGGGGATAGTGGGAATGAATGAGAGTTGGGGTTTAGGGTTACCTCATCTCCTTTATATAGGAGTGAACACTTACGTGAAGTGTCCAAAATGCCCCAGTCGGTGGGCCTAGAAGGTCCAAAATGCCCTGGTCGATTCGTCTCCCCTTATTGCTGAGTCATCACAAGATTCCTTCTTATCCTTCCTAATGTGGAGGGCTTCGGATATGTTGCATGTGTGGTGAATCGTCATCACCTCTTTGTTATTTAAGGTATGTGAAGTCGACTTCGAGATCTAGGAAGTCGACTCGTGGATATGTGCGAATTCGGAGGCTACGCTTGACTAGTTCTTCGAGGCGAAGTCGTCTTCAGAGAGTCGTCTTAGTTCAGTCGACTCCTAGTAGTCGACTTAGAATATCTGGATGACTGGGAGCTGTACTCTTGCTGTTCCTCTTTCATTGATGCCAATTAGTGAAGGCGATAGAGTGAAGTCGACTTGGTAGGGTCGACTAGACCGATTTCTTTCTCTCCTGGATTGCTCTTGGTAGAATCGACTTCTAGGGAAGTCGATTGATCATGTCGGTGGAATCATGTCGACGTACGAACTGTTCGAGTGACTCGCCAGTCGAGTAAGAAGCTTCTAGACCGTGTTATCCTTATGTGGCTATATCATCTAGTCCCCCCCAAAAATTAAAAAATTACTCTAAGCAGTCGACTGCTTAAGAGTAAATTTGGTGGTATGTAGTTTCGCTGTCTTCCTGTGATACTTGCTCGTCTTTGTCCTCTTTGATAACTCGTCTCGCCAACCCATCGGGGCGCATCTCAACCTCATGATTGCTTTTTCGGATAAGTCTGACACTCTGACAGACCCCTTTGAAATTTCAAATTTCAAATTTCAAAAAACCCTAAGTGATGCGCGTCACCTCCATCGCCGACTCCTCGAATTCTACGCTTCATCTGGATCGTTGATTCCGCTATTGATCTAACAATCCGCCTCTATTCTTCTTGAGTATAAATACATTGCGCGTCTGCCTTGGGTGGCTTTTCACGCTTCCAATTTCTCGAGCTCTGAACTGCTTCTAACTCTCCGGTGCTTTCTGTGCTACCTGCTCTCCGGCGTTTCTTTCTCCGGCAACTTCAGGCCTATTCGCGGTTCAAAACAACCACGCCATCATGTGTAAGCTCTCTATCTCCTTTGCTCTTCGCGTTTTTGTTGTATTTTTTTTTTCAATTTTTTTTGGGTTCTGGGAATTCTCGTGTGTTCTTCATGTTCTTCGCGAATTTCTCATGAGTTTTGCGTTGGATCCTTTCACGCGCATATTCTATTAGGACTTAATGTTTTTCGCCAGTCGTCGGCTGCCGATGAGCGGTCGACTGCCACCTGTCGCTAAGTTGGCTATTGTTGACTTAGTGGCCTTCTTTCTTCAGTTCTCTTTTCGAGTCGACTAAGGTCGACTCATTAGTTTATTTAGGTCGAGATACCTATAGCGATTGCCCCTTCTTTGTCCTTTCTTCTTCTGTCGATTATTGCGAGTCGCCCTGATTCGATTCTTGTAGGCCCTTACTCGTGATTTTACTAACTTCGACCTTCTCCTCCTTTTTCTTTCTTTAGCTTTCGACTCGTCTCCTCTCTCTGGCTCCCTCGGTCAGCAGATCAACGATTATACTTGTCAAGCCGACGAGGGTTCTAGCTCTGACGGTGTCGAGGTAACCGGCTATAGGATGGTTTCACTGCCTTCCCATTCTTCTCCTCCTCTCGCCACTGTCTCTTCTGCCGACTGGGAGCAATATGACCAAGCGCTCTTGGAGGTATTCCTCTTAGGTTATTAGATATCCCTGTTTATAGAACCAGCCCTGTATCTGTACCACTAATTGTTCCACTTCTTAATTCTCAAAATGTTGTATCAATAGCTTGTCCCTTAGTTAGGTTAGCTGTTTTAAATCCTTTTTGTTATGCCTCTGCAGCCGAGGTTGAGGGCTTCGGGAAGTTTAGCGGGCTTCCTTCCGACTGGGAGTTAGTCGCCCCAGGTCCTAATGACGATTTCGCTCATCCTCCTCCCGGTTGCCATACATTTTTTGTAGACCAAGTCGTCTTCGGCCTTCGCTTCCCTATCCAAGACGAACTCTTGTTAATAAGTAACATGTATAATATCCCCATAAACCAATTTTCTCCGAATGCTATCCGCATTATGATAGCCTTTATAGTCGTCTCCCGAATAACACTCAATTTCTTTTCGCCCGACTTTTTCTTCTACTGCTATGGCTATCGACTTTCCAAAGGCGCTCACTGCCTGGGTCGTCGGGCCGGCGTCACCTTTCTTGACGATCTTTCATCAAATGTCACCGAGTGGAAGTCGAAGTTCGTTTTCATTCGACCTGCTCCTGGCACGTATCCCTTTGTGAATAAATGGATCACCTCGAAGGTGAAGCAGAATAAACGGCCCCATTCTGACGAGTTCGCTACTCTACTGGCGGAGCTCAATAAGCATACGTATAGCGCTCGTCAGTTAATAAAGGACCGTGAATTGGTTAATCACGCTCGCATCGTCATCTACGAGGACCTTCCTCGTCTCGATGACCCCCGTAAGCTTTTACTTGAATATTTGTTTGTAAAACTTCGATCATTCGAATCATGACTACTAGGTGTTCTTCATTTACTAACTTCTCCCCTACTTTTTCAATTAAAGCGCTCAAACGTTTCAAGCTCAAGAAGGGCCAGTCGTCTGGTCAGCCGGCCGGTGGTCCTGTCCCTCCGCCTCGACCCTCAGGCGGGTCTGGGTCGAGGCCCGGTGCTGCAGCCGCCGAGGCGACTGCTGCTAAAAAATCCAGGGTCGAGAACCCTGGTTCCTCACAACCCAAATCGTCAGGCCCTTCCTCTCGCAAGAGGGCCCAGGACAATCGGGCTGCCATCCTCATTCCCGACGACCTTAAGCGCCGCAAGGTCGACAAGGGGAAGGGGAAGGCGGTCGAGAAGAAGGGCCCTTCCCCCATCACCGTCAAAGATGTGACGGTCAAGATGCCATCCCGGCTCTGGAATCATCCGGAGCCGTACCATGTGGCCAAGTACTTCAATTCCCTCATCCCCGAGGTCGACAAGGAGCGAGTCGAGGGGAACCTGTACGAGCGCTCCAATTATGCTGTTCAGTGTCTCGCCCGGGTATTTTTCCCATTCTCTCATCGACTTGGCTCTTGTGTTCTTTTCTTTAAACTCAATCCATCTTTTCCTTAACCTGTTTTTCATATTCTTTCGCAGTTCCTGGCTGCCGCGCTCCCCTGCTTTGAGGAGACGAGCAAGGCTCCTCTCGCCTCCACCAAGTCCCTCGAGGACCAATGTGAAGCGCAGCGCCAGGAAATCGAGGCGCTGAAAGAAGACTTGGAGGCCTCGAGGGCCCTGGTCGACAAATTGAAGGCCGATAAGGCCGTTTTTCGGCACCTGAACGACAAACTCAAGGCCGACCTCGACAAGGCACGTGACGAGGTTATGGTCGAGAGGGAGAATGGCATCGAGGAGGGGCGCAGGACCTTTCTGAAATCCCCGATGGGCGCCATCTTCCTCGAGACCTATCGCCAAGAGATCGTGATGGCCTTCTGCAACTCCCCTGCCTTCCTCGATAAGCTTTTGCCCTGCCGTCGTCCAATATTTCGATTTTGCTTTTGACGCGTGGGCGGCGGTGGTAGAGGGGTCTGATTTTGCTGGGAAGCTCGACCGCGAGGCGGTTAAAGAGACGCTCCCCGACCCCGAGGGCTATGAAGGCGACTCGTCTCTCCCTGACGATTACCCGTGGTGGACGGGGCTCGAGGCCTGGGCCATTCGCAAGGTTGGCCTAAGTTCTCAGCTCAAGGTCCCCACCACACCTCTGGTCGGTTCGACCGAATTAGTCAGGCCAGAGGGGGTTAGTCGGGAGGAGGAAGTCGTGGAGGTGGAGGAAGACGAGGAGCAGGGGACGGAACCGCTTGCCGAGGACGCTGATAATAAGACCGAGTCCGTCGGTATGGAAGGTGGGGACAACACGGCTGAGAAGTCGACTGGAGACTCTTAGCTGTGTTTGTCTATTTTCGGGCTGTGCCGCTTTATGTTTGTTCTTTCCTTTCTACTCTTCTTTTTTTTCGTCGTTCTCGACCTATTTTCAGGTCTGTAAAGGTCAAGACGACTGATAATGTAATGAATTTTTATATTAATATGATCTCTTCTTTCCATTCGTTGCTTGTGTTAATTGTGTTTCCAATTATTTTGCTGCTGTTTCCTGTGTATCTTCTCCCCAACCCTTCTTGCGAGCTGGTCGAAGTCGAGCAAGTGTTATGAACAGCTTTGTAGCTGTGAAACGCGTTTAAGTTTTTCAACTCGTCTCCTCCCAACCCTTCTTGCGAGCTGGTCGAAGTCGAGCAATGATGTGAACAGCTTCGCAGCTGTGAAACGCTTCAGTTTTTTAACTCGTCTTCTCCCCAACCCTTCCTGCGAGCTGATCGAAGTCGAGCAAGGTTATGAACAGCTTCGTAGCTGTGAAACGTTTTAAGTTTTTCAACTCGTCTCCTCCCAACCCTTCTTGCGAGCTGGTCGAAGTCGAGCAAGGTTATGAACAGCTTCGTAGCTGTGAAACGTTTTTAAGTTTTTCAACTCGTCTCCTCCCAACCCTTCTTGCGAGCTGGTCGAAGTCGAGCAAGGTTATGAACAGCTTCGTAGCTGTGAAACGTTTTTAAGTTTTTCAACTCGTCTCCTCCCAACCCTTCTTGTGAGCTGGTCGAAGTCGAGCAAGGTTATGAACAGCTTCGTAGCTGTGTCGATTGTTCATTATCTAGATGTGTATCAAATTTAATTGTTCGAGGGTATCCATTCTTGTAAGCGCGTCCATTCATAATTGTGTTTACCGCTGTTATGAGTGAGATTTGGGACTTGCTCGAGGTTCCGCTCGAGAGTGCCGATTGTTGATGGTTGTGCTAACCGACTTCGTAGTCGAAGGCTTCGTAGCCTGCTCGAGATTCCGCTCGAGAGTTTTACAACTTCGTAGTTGTGCTAGTCGACGTCGTAGTCGAAGGCTTCGTAGCCTGCTCGAGATTCCGCTCGAGAATTTTACAACTTCGTAGTTGTGTTAGTCGACTTCGTAGTCGAAGGCTTCGTAGCCTGTTCGAGATTTCGCTCGAGTTTTACAACTTCGTAGTTGTGTTAGTCGACTTCGTAGCCTGCTCGAGATTCCGCTCGAGAGTTTTACAACTTCGTAGTTGTGTTAGTCGACTTCGTAGTCGAAGGCTTCGTAGCCTGCTCGAGATTCTGCTCGAGAGTTTTACCACTTCGTAGTTGTGTTAATTGATTTCATAATCTTTGGAAAGTTAGTCGGCTTCATAGCCGTTTTGAAAAATTCAGCCGATTTGAAAAATTCAATTTTTCATGCAATCATGTTGAAGTCGACTCGTAAATGTAAGAAACATAATTGAAGCATAAACAAATTCATTTCATCATTGAATTCAATTCAGACATTGTTCGGTACAAAGAGTAATTCGAAATATTGCCTTAAGCCTAAAAGCGTTTGAGGTGAATCACATGCCAGGATCGCGGGAGTTGTCGACCTTCTCAATCCTCGAGTTCATATGCGCCCCTCTCGAGCACCTTTGTGATAGTGTAGGGCCCTTCCCAGTTTGCTTCGAGCTTGCCAACATGTTTGAGAGCGTCATCTCGTTTGAGGACGAGGTCCCCCACTTGAAATCGCCTGGTCCGGACCTTCTTGTCGAAGGCTGCTCGCATCTTTTGCTTATACTCGACAGATCGTACCCAGGCTTCCTCTCGACCCTCTTCAACTAGGTCCAAGGCTTCTTCTATCATTTCCTCGTTTTTCTTTCCTTCGTAGAATTTCGGTCTGTGGGAGTCGAGACCGACTTCAATTGGTAACAACGCGTCCATCCCATAGACCATGTGAAATGGGGATTGTCCCGTCGAACTTCTTGGCGTCGTCCTATAAGCCCACAAAACCGTCGTCAATTCGTCGACCCAAGCCCCCGACGCTTTTTCCAGTCGTTTTTTCAATCCTTGGAGGATAGTCCGATTAGTCACTTCGACTTGCCCGTTTGCCTGTGGATGTGCGACTGACGCAAATCTCTGTTTGATTCCCATGTCGAGGCACCATGCTTGGATTCGTTTTCCTTGGAATTGAGTTCCATTGTCTGAAATTAGCACTTTCGGAATTCCAAATCGACAGCAAATATTGTTGAACAAAAATTGTATCATCTTCTCTTCAATGATTCGTGCCAAGGGTTCCGCCTCGACCCATTTACTGAAATAGTCGACTGCGACCACCAGAAACTTTCTTTGTCCTGTCCCCATCGGCAACGGTCCTACCAAGTCGATTCCCCATTGCGCGAAGGGAATCGGAGAGTTGATTGTTGTCATATATTCAGCTGGAACATGAGTGATTTGGCCATGACGCTGGCATTTCTCGCACTTCTGGACTAACTCCTCGGCCGCCGCTCGAATTTTGGGCCAATAGTAGCCTGCTCGCAGAGCTTTGCCAGTTAGGGCTCGAGATCTGACGTGTGCTCCGCAGCATCCTTCATGGATTTCTCTTAGAACATGAACTCCCTCTTCTTCGGAAACACACCTCAAATGGGGTCCGACTATCAACTTCTTGTATAGGATCCCGTCGACTTCGAAATACTTGCTTAGATACCGGGCTATCTTTTCTGCTTCTTGTTTGTCTCCTGTAGGGACTCGACCCTGCAAGAGTTCGCGGATAGGTTTCCTCCAGTCGTCATTCTCGTCAATTTCCATGGCTTCGCTCAACACACTTCCCTCGAGGTACATCGTAGTGATGTGAGTTCCTACCTTCTCTTCGTTTGAGCTTGCAATTCTCGCGAGCCAGTCGGCTCGTTTGTTCTTTTCTCGTGGGACTTGCACCAACTCGAACTTTTCCAACTCCTGTATGAGGCTCTGAATTTCCTCGACATATTTCAGCATCCTGTCCTCCTTAACTTCGCAATTTCCCAATACTTGCCCGACGACGAGTTGCGAATCGGAATGTGCTGCGATTTCTGTTGCGCCGCCACCAATTGCCAAGCGTATCCCCTTGATAAGTGCCTCGTACTCAGCTTCATTGTTTGAGGCTTTGAACCCCATTCTAATCGCGAAGTCGAGCTGTTCGCCCTCGGGGGATACGAGGACGACTCCCAAACCAGATCCTTTTGCGGCCGAGGATCCATCGACATGCATCGTCCATCTCCTTTCTTCTCCTTTGGTTCCTTCTTGAATGAAATCAGCTAGAGCTTGGGCTTTAATGGCTCGCCTCGGCTCGTATTTGATAGAATATTCGCTTAGCTCAACTGCCCACTTCACGAGTCGACCTGAGACAGTAGGTCGACCCAGTGTTTCTCCCAACTGAAAGTTCGTTCTTACCACAATCGTATGATTCAAAAAATAAGGCCTCAGCTTTCTGGCTGTTATAACTAGTGT
>BKCP01011181.1:1083131-1136128 GCA_008636005.1 Striga asiatica | reverse complement strand
GGCCTTATCTTATAACCAAACACAGCCTAATCCTCCAAATGTCTCAGGGGTAAAAAGAAAAAAAAAAAGAAAAATGTTAAAAAAAAAGGAAAAAAGGGACAGAATTACCTTGTCTGTGGCTTCTTCGTAATTTTTGTATTCACATTTCACAGCACACTGGCTTAAAGGGCTCGATAGACCCACTTCTAGAAGAAGCAGATATCGACAAAGATGGAAGGATCAGCTTATCCGAATTTCGCAAGCTTTTAAGAACTGCCAGCATGAGCTCACGGAGGTTGACGAGCCCTAGGGCTAAGGCAGCTGCACACAAAATATAGAGCATCATAAAGTCAAGGTATTTTGAATGAGTGCTTTTCGAGTGGCCTAGAGTCCATTCTGCATGATGATATGCTTCACTGGGAAGTTATATTTTTCCATATTCTCATACCTATTTGCGGAAGTTGTGTTTACTTGAGAAATTGAGCAAAATTGTCGTATGCCAAAAGTGGACAAAATGTTCGCACAGAGCAATGGCGACACGAGGAGAGGGCTTTCGTCACGTTATTGATGAATTATTGCACTGATTGCTTTTCAATTTCAAATGTCCAGTTTGCCTTTAGGAGATGATATACGAAGTGATTATATAGCTGTGAATGAGAAATATTACGGTCTTACTTGTGAGTTGTGACATTGTCGCACTTATGTATGGTTTACTTGTTATTCCGAGTTTGGAATTAGTCATTGCCAACAAAATTTTATTACTTGCTTCTATGAGTGATCTGACTTGTCCAATATAAAATGTGGAATTATATTATATTTTCTCTTCATATTCCTTTTGGGTTTTATCATAATTATTATTTTTTTGGATTAGCTCGATTCATCAGAAGTGATTCCTATCAAGTTGGTAAGAATGATTGGTAGTGAATGTCATCTTCTTGTATGGGCTGGGCGTGTCTATGACTCATTGTGAGTGTCATTTCCTTGGATACTTCATTGAAATGATGCTATCAATATGTTAACTATTTCCAGGTATTGCAAATCAAAATGTTTGATGTAGCTGCTCTCTCTTACTTTTATCTGTTTGCAATGTGCTTTATGATTTTCAGTTGTCTTTTCCACTTGTTTGTATCAATTTGAAGAAACTTTGGGTATTATGAGGGAAGATGACGTTGAGGAAATTTTAGCAGTTACATGTAAAAGAAATGCTATAGGTATATAATATTGTAAATAGAGGTGTACATAACACTCACATTTATTAGGACCTACCAAAATTAAAAAATCAAGTGGACTCCACTCAATGTGAGTGTTATGTAGACCTCTATGTACATTTATGACATGATTGGTGTGAGGGAATGACATGAGAATGAAATGTTCATTCCCTTATTCATTCTTATCCCATGATTGATATATTTTTTAGAAAGGAGTGAAGCATTCCAGGAATTGCAAAACCCATCTCCATGAGATTAGACATTCCATATCAAATACAAGGTTTTACTCATTCCCATATGTGTAGGAATCATTTTCTCAAAAAATAAAATTACAAATAATAATAATAAATAAATTTATAATATATACTATAAATTATGATTAAATTATATTAAATAAAATAATTCCAAAAAATAAATTTCAAATAAAAAATTTAAAAACTTATTTTTATTTATTGTTCATATTTTAATTAGATATATTAAATACTTATACAACAACAACAACAACAACAACAAGCCGTTAAAATCTCACTAAGTAAGGTCGGCTATATGGATCGCATGTCGCCGACTCGCCATCGTGCTCGATCAAAACACACATCAACGTTCAAATTTAAATATGTAAAATTATTTTTTATTATTTTTCGTCCAAGTTTTCTTAGGTCTACCCTCACACTTTTGATTTGCATTTTTATTATAATGTTTCTAAGTCTATGCTACGCACATGCCCAAACCGTCTTATATAAAAATAAAACTAAATATGCATTTATAAATAATTTTAAAAGATATTATTTTATTTTTATAAGTCATATATTATAAATTTATTCATAAATTGAATTATAATATAAAAAATTATATTCGACTACATATGCTTATAGGGATTTATGTAATGCTATATTTGTATTTGCTAATATGTATATGAATACACATTTCACTAATTTATTATATAATATATATGTTTGTAAAAATACAAAAATATATTTATTAAGATATAATATATTTTTTTTTTTAAAAAAATTATTACGATCATAAATAAAAAAAAACATTAATATAAATATTAATTTTTTTTATATAAAATAGTCATAAATACAAGTATAGATTGATATTGTCATTTCATTCCGGTCTAATTTCTTCTGCATACCAAACACATCAATAGAAAAACTGGTTCCATTCCATTCCCATATTCATTCCATTCTTCAACTCATTCAATTCCTATCAAATTTTATTCCATTATACCAATCATGCCATTATTATGTATTTGTAGCATTTTCCTACATGTAAACCCAACTTTATTCGGTTATCTAATTAATCATCAAAGGTAGTTTTGTAATTTATTGCAGTGTTTTTCTTCTGCAATACGTGAGTACAATTTATTGCAATATTTTTCTTGTGCAAAACAACTCATGTATTGCCAGCGTTTTAATTTTTAAAACGGTCGCGTTTTAGTCTTTATGCTAAGTAGTGTAAATAGCGTTGTGTGTTGCATAAACTATTTGAGTATAAAAATTATTTTTGTGGAAATATTATATATAAACTTGCATGTAATAAAACTGGTTGATTCTAAAAATTATCATAGCATTTGAATGAACTCAAAATAACATCTAAGAATTATTCCTTACAAATTTAATGTAAATATCATAATATAAATATTTAAATAACAAAGCAAATATACTAAAAAGTAAAAACAAACAACGACATATAATAAGATAAGTCATAATTTAATTCTAAGCATATACATTGGAATTAATTTTTTTTCAATTTAATTCTAACCACTAGATCTGAGCTTTTATTTTTAAATTTAAATGCCAAATAACTAAAAATATAATGATATAATAGACCTGAACCAATATATATTGCACTATTCAACTTAGAACTTTGTATTTTCAAACTTTTAGTTTGAAATCATTATCCAAATTTTTGGTTTTATCATTTAAAAATATAACTCTAATTCCTAAAAATACAAGTTTTTTAAATATTTTATTGTTTAAATGTCGTTGCGGGAATATACTGCAAAGTAGCGCAAAATAGTGTGAAATAGTGCAAAATAGCGTGCTATTTCAGCATCTCGCGTAAGCTTTTCGGGAAAAACGCTAAATATATAAAACTACGTTGCATTTTTTGAAAAAAAAAAAGAAAAAGAGAAAAACATTGCGAGCAAATAGCTGTTGACAACCGACCTAGTCAGGAGAAGCCACGTGGCAAACAATAGGCTGGTCCGATTTTGTGTAAAATATCAGATGGGGAACCCGACTCCGAAGACCTCAACGCAAAGTGGAAGAGAAACTGACCTCATCGATGGACGAAAGACCGACCTCCCTGTGAAATCGAGATCAGGCCAGAGGATCAGATGTCGATGGGACTCCTGTCTTTCAACCTCCCATACTGTCATCATTACTTGTGGGGCCGCCTGCAGGCCAACTACCCCTAGACCGTTAAATCGCATTTAATGCCGCCGAACCAGCCTCGGGTAGCGAGCTTGGGATTACTATAAATAGAATCATTTATTTCTGTCCGAGGATCTTCTTGGGACACATTAAATTTACATATAAAGCAGCTGGGTTCCGCAGATAACCGATGTCTTGTACTTGAACACGACTTAGAAATAATAAAAATTCGGCTAATTTACAACTTTCTGTTGTAGCAAATTATGTTATTTACCAAGGACCAAATAAAATGATTCGTTTCCCGGGTCGATCTCTCGAAGAAGGCGGTTCGGAATCTAGAAGTGGTGTTGATAACACATAAACGAAAAATAAATCTTAAACATTCTAATCAAGATAGGGTATGAATGAATTATTAACTAAGGAATAACATAAAACATAAATCTACCTAAAAATATAAACGACACAATGATTAAGAAGCTAGGGATTCGGGGATAATTAATTCGAGTTCTATTCGCAAAACAGGGAAATTAATCGTTCGTTTCGAGATTGACACTCTCGTCTAGACATCTAGCGGTTCGCTCCCAATAACTCTTCATAACAAGGGATTGAACATAGACGAACAAGTTCGAACATACAACACCGGCCAATTACCCAATCCCAATAACTTTTTGTAACAAGGGAAGGGACATCAACAAGCGTGTACTTCAATCCAAAACCTATAGACTATTCAATTACGAAATCGTCTATCTCGTGCGAGCCTAGTTCTACGACTCCTTCCATTTCGGTTCTAAAAGTCGCTAATTAAATTAGAAGAGGTTTAATCAACTAATCATTTAGAATCAACAAAACTCTAACTCGATAAATCAATATCCAATTGTTTCCAATCGCAAGACCGAAGTTGTAACGCCCCGTTCGAATATTAGATTTTTTCGAGTTTATTTTAATAAATGAAATTTTATTTTATTATTTATATGACTTGATTGTGTGATTATATATTATATTATTATTTGGATAATATGATTATATAGCTCGTTCGATTTTATTTATCGATAGACGTTTGAATTTTCGGTTTAATCGCGTAAGCCGAATTGTTGTCCGTTTTAATTCGTTTTTGAAGCATTGCGTCCCGAGCCTTAGTAATGGAAATATAGATTTTTTCCTAAGTCTTTGAGTAATTAAAGATTAAGTAGACCTTTGTCCAAGCCAAGAGAAAACTTGTAGCTTCACATTGCAAAATTTATTGCAGGGGGTAATAATCACCGAGCCACTCACATTTCTCTAACCAATGGTTCTTTTCTCTCAAATCCAAGCCCATACGAATGAAATCAGGTGTATTTAGAGTCATGTGAGCTAATTTAGTCTATGTGAAGGTGTAAGGAAGTCAATCAAACTTAGACATCTAGGGAGACATTTGCTAAGTATTATAATAATGCATGTGTAAGAGATTTTGTCCTTGTCTCAACAAATGGTTGAATAAACCACGTTCCTTATCTCATGAGATGCTCTACAAGATGCTTTTGTCCAGATAACCTCCCATCTTGTCGTGTAAAATGGTTCAAGACAAACCAAAGTCAACTACACATGTGAATTAAGTGATGCATGTGCAAGATCTAGAGTAATATCTTAATGAGAAGGTGTAAGAATTTGTCTCATCTTACTACATGATGACCAATCTAAAGTGAATTCCTCATGTGATGTCGACCAAGAGCATCTTCTTGTTCATTTAATACACCACATGGTCGAGAATCATGCTCTCAAGACAATTCATTTCACCTCAACCACTTCACATGCGCATGAGGAGAGAGATGAGGCAAGAGTTGACCCTTTCTTGTGATTAGTTGTATTCACACATGAGTATTCCTTAATAAGTCTTCTTCTCAGCTGAGTGTTAGTCTTAGATATTCATCATATCCAAGTAAACTCTCACCCAAAGTTAGAAAACCGAGAGAAGCCCTCAAAGTCCACAGCCGCGCGAGAGAGGGAGAGAAGGAGTAGAGCAGCACCTCTTTAATTTCTTTCATTCTCGTTTTCTTAAAGGATGTAAGGTGCCATATCTTTAGGATTCACTTTTAGATGATACTAAATGTATAATAATGTATTTACATGCCTTAGATATGCAGTTTTTAAGGTCCCAGCTCGAATGCATGTTAATTATATGATGTTTTCTTTCGATTTTTACTATGATATGAAAAACCTGGGAAATTATGATTTATATGGATATTTCTTGAGTAAATAGTAGATAGCTCGAGTTATAGATTTTTAAAGTTTATCATGCAAGATGAATTTTATGTGCCTGTTTGCAGCAACGACTTTAAACTTGAATAAGTTGAGATATATGAATGATAAAATTATGAAATTTTTATGACATAACTACATATGTGATGAGAGCATGCATGCCAAATTTCATGATTTTACGTTGAGAAATGAATGATTTAAAATGTTTAGACCTCATGCATGTCAAGATGATTTTATATGTAAGAGTACCCAGTCCATGTTCGAGTTTTTACCGTGAAACTTTTATGTAAAATTCTCACATGAGTTATGAACAATTTGACCAAGTTTCAGTTTAAAATGTGGAGTATATGATTTTATAAAATTGTCTGAAGTCTCGCATGTATATAGTATACTCTCGTGTTATGATTAGTACATGAGTTGAAATAGGCAGATTATATGTAATGAATGTTTGATGTTTAAACTCGGTTATAATGTCATTATTTGCCAACGTTATCTTCAGCAAAGTTCTAGATTATGATGTTATCTTTCCAGTGGTTTTTGAATCAAATGGAAATCATGCCTGTAGCTTATAATATCCTTGAATTACTGAGACCCTGTAAGTTAGATATTTCTGTTTTGGACTGCGGCCATGATTTGAATGTTTACTGAAAAATATGTTATCAAGTGACATTGGTTGCTATAGTTGTCTTCATGAAAGTTGTAGTCGTACTTCTTAGCTGTCTGTTGGTTTTTGAATCATGTCATTTGAGTGTCTGTATCATGACTATACGATAATTACTGAGGCTCTGTATGAATAATATTTCAGTTTTCCTGACTGCAACTCTATTATAAATGTTTGTTGAATCATCTCCTGGTAAATGACCTTATCTGTTATCAATGTCTTCATAAGAGTTGTAGCTGCGTGTCTTAGGATTCATATGCAACTGGAATCACGTTTATATGACTATGTGCTGCAAGTGATGCTTATTTTAAAATTGCTGAGCGGGTTAAGTTTTGAAAAACTTATGTTGTGCTTTCGAAAACATAATTACTTGGTAAAATGCATGCTTATACGACTTATATGGGCTGCGTTGAACTAAGTGAATGTAGTTGTATTGGTATTCATGTGTTGGATAGTTATTTAAAGGGCTATCTTGATAAATGTAGGTCCGATGAGCTGAATCCTCGATCTAATTACTTGCCTTGTGTGAATCTACCACTTCGGTAACCAGGTGGGTTTTATTTAAATTGCTATGCGGTAAATTAATGCTATATGTATGGTATGATCAATGTATGCATGTGAACCATGTAGCCTTCAGTGCGAGCTATACCGGCCATCGAACGGTTATCCCCGTAGCTATAGAACGGACCCCGTTAGGGGTAATCTCCTCTTTTCGCATGTAAGACCAGAGCATGGGCCCTCGGCCGGCGATAGGCACCACGTTGTAAGACCAAGGCAAGGGTCTTGGCCGACGGGTGACCTCGATGTAAGACCAAGGCATGGGTCTTGGCCGTCGGGGATACCTACTGTTTGGGCATCGTTGTAAGACAAAGGCAAGGGCCTTAGCATTCGATACGTGTATCAGCAGTAGTCTATATATTAATATAGGTGTGCACATGAGATGAGACTCTGGGATAGGAGATGGGATAGTTTATTGATTCGTATACATGCTGTGATCATACTGTTTTATATTATGATTATTGCTTATTGCATCGTGGTGAGCACCACAATTTTCATATGTGCTCACTCCCCGCCTGAAATTAACATTTCAGGTTGAACAGGGCAGGCATGACGACGGAGTGGAGCGAGTGGTGATCGGTCTATATGACCAGATCATTGATTAGTTGCTTCCGCTAACTTGAACTTATTTATGATTTTATGAACTTGGGATATTATGAACTTGGGAATTTATGAATTTGAGATTTTATGATGACATGAAATAATGTTGGGGAGATGCCCCTTGACATTGTGATGAATTTATGAAACCCGGTTTGGGTGATTGATGAATTGTGATGAAACCCGTTTTGGGAGTTGATATTATTGATATGAATGTTGATGTTGATTTTAAATGAGTAACGCCACAAATGTTTGAAATAAATTTTGAAAAAAAAAAAATTGAACTGATTTTTCTGAAAAACCATGGACTTTCGTTTAAAAAGAACTAGGAACTAATCATAGCCTTCAAATCAATAATTATCAATGATTTAGATTATGTTTAGTATATATATTAGGAATGTAACTAAAGCTAACTAATGAGTAAAGGTAGGGACAAACTAGGAAAGTGATATTAATTAAAAATCTCCCTTTTTAATGCAACCTAGATTTTATGGCACTTGAAATGTAAAAAAATATGGTAAGTATGACCAACAAAATTTTATACCAAACAATGAAAAATTGTTATGCAAATGTTCTTATATGATGATGCTAATTTCAAATACATGTGACGGTAGTTTTAACAATATATATCATGAAGTTGAAAATAAATTATGCTAGTAGTTGACGGATAACTATATAGATTATAGCATATCAAGTGTCCAATGCAATTTTAATCTTAGTAGATCCTTGTAATTGCATGGAGATAGTATCTAGGCCAGTTATTTGATGAGTGTCGCACCGACGTTATAGTGCTATTATATTAATATTTTAGTACTATTACTAATGGAGATTATTGTTATAATAAAAAAAAATATTTAACAAAAATTACATTGCTATTATCTTTTGTATAAGATAAACAAACAAATGTTATGCTATAGAATTCGTTTTATAAAATATAGTTTTAATTTATTATAACAATAATAAATTTAAAACTTGATATACAAGGAAGTTCTAATTTTATGAGTTGCAATTGCTAGCAATAACATCGATTTGATAATGCAACTCATCATAATAAATTATCGATTAGTGCTATATATAAATATATTGATTCTTGTTGCTGAATTTTTTTATCTGAATTCATTGTATTCACACGATTTTATCAAATGTTCATATTTTTTCTATTATTGATAATTGTTAGTAAAAATGTGTCTAATATATGTCCAACTCATTGAAGTAACATTTGTGAACTTATTGCTATCAATTATTCATATATATGCCACTATTCCAATTATTGATGCTAGCTACGTCAATGTTCGTAACAGAATTAGCAACCAATTAGTCTTAATATGAAGTTGTTGCTGACAAATGTACATAGTGTTGCTATTATTTTCAACACTATATATAATCTAATCTTTGTATAAATAATAGCAACCTATGATATTAAAAATAGCATCATACGTAACTAAAAGTAGCATCATATAATGTTCCCATAATTGTCACACCAATAATTATTATTACTATTATTAAAAATCTACCCATAACAAGTAAAATTAGATGATGTATTAATTTGAATTTTGGCACTATCCATTCGAAGTTTGACTATTATAATATACAAAAATATTTCGAATTTTGCTGATGATGCATTAGTGTTCTGCAAAGCTGATGAGGACCATGCCAATTTTCTAATGTCTCTGCTTCAGAAATATCAGGAGTTTGCTGGGCAAAAGGTCAACCTCCACAAACCTTCAATGTTTTGAGCAAAAATTGTCCACCTAACATTAAAGAGAAAGTCTGTTCAGTTCTCAATAGGGTAGTTGTCAAAAGATCCTCCAAGTATCTGGGCCTTCCAGTTGGAATAGGGGCATCAAAGAAAGAGGCTTTCAAATTTGTGATTGAGGTGGTAAAGTCTAGAATTCAAAGCTGGAAATCACAGTTTCTCTCAACAGCTGGTAAAGAAGTGCTGATAAAGGCAGTACTTAGTGCACTGCATGTATTTGTGATGTCATGTTTTGTACTTCCAGTGGGCATTTGTAAAGAAGTGAGCAGAATGATGGCAGAGTTCTGGTGGAGAATGAAAGAAGGAAATCAACAGGGCCTTTATTGGATGGCTTGGGACAAGATGACTAGAGCTAAACAGGATGGTGGCATTGGCTTCCATGATATAAAACTTTTCAACAAAGCTCTCATCATGAAACAACTGTGGAGAATGGTGGATAACCCAGAGCTGCTGGTGAGCAAAGTTCTCAAGCACAGGTATTTTCCCTTAACATCTTTGTTTGAATATCAGAAGTCTAGTGGTGGATCTTGGCTGTGGAACTCTTGGGCATCTCTAATTCCTATTATGCAGCAATATGTGAAAACTGTGATAAAAAATGGGAATACCACTCAGATTAATGATTTCAACTGGATTCCTGGCATGAGGGGAAAAAAGCCTATTCTAAAAGTGCATATTGATGAGAATCTTTTCAGGGTCAGAGATCTTCTTAAAAGTGGAGGGAGGGAGTGGGATGAAACTATTATCAGAATTATGTACTGTGAAGAGGCAGCTGAGAAAATTTTGGCAATTGATACTTTAAATCCAATAGCTGAGGATATGAAAATATGTACATTTGTGGATAAAGAGACCTTCTTGGTGAAAAAAGCATACTCTATGCTGATGGAGGAGAAAACTTGCAGAATGGCAGTGGCTGAGAGTAGTAAAATGGCTGAGGGGAACAGAAGAGCACGGTTGAGATGCTGGAATTTAAAGGTAATGGGGAAAGTCAGACATTTTGTGTGGAGGTGCTTTTCTAATATCCTTCCAGTTAGCTGCAATTTATTGAAGAGGGGGTTGCAGATTGAGACTGTGTGTTGCATATGCGGGGAGCAGGATGAAACTATAGAGCATGCACTTTTCTCTTGTGCTAAAGCTCAGAAAACCTGGAAGCAGTCTCCAGTGCAATGGGACATATTTCAAGAACAATGGTCTTGTAAGGAATGGTGGTGGTGGCTGAGCTCGATTGATTCAAAGGAAACCTCGGAGGATCAAATTCAACTATCCACCTACATTTTATGGTGGCTTTGGAAAACGAGGAACATGTGGATGTTCGAAAAGATATGGCAAACAGAGGAGTGGATAGCTAGAATGGCACTGCAGGATTGGATGGCTTTTAAAGACAAGTAACAAAGCAAATAGCACGCAGCATGAAGGAGTATTCTAGGTCTCGTGTCAGTGGTGTACTTCTTTTTTGCGTCTAGTGTGTGTATTTGTCGATCTGTTATGTTTTCATGTTAGTCTGATGTATTGATATGCTAGTGGGATTTATGTCTATGGTATGAATTATGTATTTGATGGCTAGGTTACATGATTTGTGTTGTAACCTCTCAGTGACCCAGGATCCGGGATATCCCGTGTACTTTGCCTTATGGCGGTTTTAATTCGAGATGTTATGTCGTTGAGGGAAAAAAAAAGTATCCAACTAACATTGTTAATAGTTTAAATATATTTTTTTGTTTACTCCAATTCAATAGCTAATTTTCTAATTAAATTTCAAATAAGTTTATGATGCATGTCAACTATCTTACTTCATTAGAAAACAGAATAACAAAAAATATCTATTAAAAGGTATCACTATATACTTGAATCGAATGAGCATAGTTTAATTCCAAAAAAATGTAAATAAAATAATAATAATAATAATAATAATAATAATAATAATAATAATAATAACAATAATAATAATAATAATAATAATAATAATAATAATAATAATTATAATAATAATAATAAAAACAATTACTTCAACAGTGATTTTATGAATGTCATATTATGTTACTTATGTTTTCCCTTACTGCTAAAAATTACTTCATGTTCTCACCTTAAAATTATGTGAAAGCACAAATAAATTAAAAGAAAAAGTAGACAACACATTGGTGACAAAAAAATTGATAAAATGGATAGGAAGATTTAGTTTAATGACAGTAACGTATTTGATTCTTTTCCCTATTAAACAACTTACCATAGCTGCTTAATACCCTATCCATTATTCATAGCATTTTAATCAAATTATGTTAATATATTAAGTTCAATCACAACCATTAATAATAGTTCATTTAAGAGATAAGATGGGTTCTTAGTTCTTACACTAGGGAGAAGTTCTCATTTGAACTCGTTCATATATATATATATATATATATATATATAGAGAGAGAGAGAGAGAGAGAGAGAGAGAGAGAGAGAGAAAGGATCATATGAGAATGACTCTTAATGCGAGAAATGAGAATAATCATGGATTATTGAATCTAACATATTAATGGCCAACTCAAAGTAGGTCCCACCCTCATTAATCTAACCTAATCACTCTTTCCCTCTCTCTCACACAGACTTAGACACGACACACACATAAACACAGACACGCACACACACACACACATATACACACACACACACACACACACACACATTTTGCATCCAAGATCCGGCAGCCGTCCGCCACCCCCCGCCCGCCGATGCAAGCTTCCCGGCGTCGTCTGCAATATGACCCGTTCATCCATATCTTCGAAGACTCACCGGCCAAGGTGGATTTCTGAAACTCCGGCGAGAACCAATCGGAGTTCCGCGCTCCGCAGCCCATCAATCGGACCGATTGTGGTCGTCGTCGCGGCGATAACGGCTGTTGCTATCGTCTGTCTGTTGTCCTAATCGCCAGTGATGTATTTTGGAAGGGCTGACGGAGATGGTTTCCGTGGGAGAAAGGCGGAGGAGAATGGCCAATTATTTTTTTCTTTTGTTTGGGCGGAGGACGACGGTGGCTGCGTGTTGTGCGCGAATCGACGCCGGCGGTTTGCTGAAGGAGATGGACGGCCGGGAAAAAAATTTTGTGATTTGTGGATCTGTTTGTTCGTTCATAATTTTGAATTGAGAATTGTGGGGTTTTTTTTATGTAGATTAGATACACTATAGGGGCTAATTTGCAAAATTTTAAAACTGTAATTGAAATAGTGACTTGCTGGGATTATTTATTTGAAGAATTGATTAGAATATAATTGTTGCTCAATTATACATCTTAAAAATATATTAAATATAGGTTGTTGATAAATAATTTTAACAATATATATATGGTTATTCAATTTAAATTTTCATAAATTTTATTATTACCATTTTATTTTTTTAATTAATATTTTTATATTATTATTTGATTAAAAAAATTAGTATATACGTACATAAAATATACGGTGCAATCTAATAGTTATTTATATCAAGATTATATTTAATATGTTAATCATTTTATTTATTATTTTTATATTATTTCAAGCTTAAAAAATTTGAGTTCGGTAGGTTCCGATTTATATGGTGCAATCTGACAGCGGTTAAAGTGCAACGTGGTGTTCTGTAAAGTGCAACTCGATATTTTATAAAGTGCAACATACTGAAGTATAAAGTGAAGCGATGATAAAATGCGGAGTGTGATGATAAAGTGCAACATGTTGTGTTATAAAATGCAATTTGGTGATATATAAAGTGCACTAATTTATATGATCACGTATATATTATGTGTTTTTGAAACCTAGAATTAGTAGACTTTGAACATCGAATTAACCTAAATAATTTAAATAAATTATTATTTATTATTATAAAATTATATATATTATTTTGTTATTTTTATGTATTAAAATTTTACATATTAGCAACTCGATATTTTATAAAGTGCAACATACTGATGTATAAAGTGAAGTGATGATAATGATAAAGTGCAACGTATTGTTTTCCAAAGTACAACGTGATGTGTTATAAAGTGCAATTTGATGATATATAAAGTGCACTAATTTATATTATCACATATAAATTATGTATTTTTGAAACCTAGAATTAGTAGACATAATTGAAAAATCGAATTAACCTAAATTATTTTTTATTATAAAATTAAACCATAAATCGAATTATGTATTTATTTATTTAAAAAATCAATTAAACCAGAAATCCCTAATTTTAATTTGTTAATAAA
The DNA here is from genome assembly GCA_008636005.1 of Striga asiatica. NCBI lineage: Eukaryota > Viridiplantae > Streptophyta > Magnoliopsida > Lamiales > Orobanchaceae > Striga > Striga asiatica. The sequence continues at coordinate 1,122,549 of BKCP01011181.1, read as the reverse complement.
CATATATATTTTAAATTTTAATATTTTATATAATAATCTTATAGTGTTTTTGGCATGTATAAAAAATATATACAAAATGATAAAGTATTCATATTATTTCTATAAATTACAGATTGGCCCATGGGATAATTGGAATATAGTTACACCTTTTTGAATTTATATATTGACCCCAAGGTTTCAATTGCAATTAACCAAAAATTCTTCAAATTGCAAATCAATCCTTACAACTTATTAAATTCCCAAATAATAGTCCTCAGCCCTAAAACCATCTCCTCAGCCATTTCACCACCGACGGCGGACCTCCGACCTGCTGCACCGCCCCATCGTCTATCCTCTCGCCGGAGAGGAAGCCTACGAGCCATTGCCAACCGCCTGACTCACGGAGAGCTCGCAGCGGCGGCCGAAAATTTCACGGGCGACGAGCATCGACCCTAATTTGCTATGTTCTGGCGGTAAACAGCGGCGAATTAGACGTCGACTTCGAAATCGACGGGCTTCGGTGGCGTCGTTTCAGCTGGCTCCGACGGCGGCGACTGGATTTTTTTTCTTTTTTTTTTTTTCGTTTGTGTTGCAGACGGCGGCGTGAGGTCTTTGTGTGAAGAAGACGATGGCGTACGACACGAGGACGTCGGCGGCGTGAACAGACGGTGACGTGACGGCGAGTGCAGATGTCATGGTTGAATTCCGTCTGTGAGAACGCCGCTGGGAGCCGCCGGCGATGGCGGATGACAGCCGGTGATGACGGGCAATGGCCGTCGATGGCGGACGATGGCCGGTGATGGCGGACGACGGACGGGTCTGTGTATGTGTGTGTAACTATGTGTAAAAGGTGTGTGTGTGAATTGTGTGAGAGAGAGAGTTTATGGGAGAGTGTGTAAGTGTGTGGTGCTGTGTGTGTGTGCGTGTCTGCGTGTGTTGCGTGTGTGTTATGTGTGTGAGGGGTGATGTGGCATGGTGATGTATTGGTGATGTGTAATTATAATGACGAAAATACCTTTAATGAAGATATAATATTGACTTTTTTTTAGCCATTAGATCATCCGATCTAATGGCTAAAATTTATTCTCATTTCTTGTATTAAGAACTATTCTCACCGGAGCGCGACCCTATATATATCTAATCCATTAATAAACCATTTAATAAAACCTTCATGCTTTTCCCGCCTAAAGACGTTACATACATTTTTTTTTGTTTTTCAGATCTGTTCACTACAAAGCCGTTACATAATTTTATTTTTGTCAGATGACCAACTTGCACTTCTCAGGCAGACCAGTAAGAAAAATAAGAGGGAGGTTTGTGAATAATAATAATAATAATAATAATAATAATAATAATAATAATAACAATAATAATAATAATAATAATAATAAATATCTAAGAGAGATTTATGATCATTGTCGCCTTACTTTTTTTATTTTGTTTTAAGGTGAATAACACCTAACATAACCTAACAATAACATAAAGTTGGTATATACGAACAACAAAAAAGAGATTATAGTCACCTTATTTGTTTTAGGGCTAATATAAACAACAATATTCAAAGTTGAATCATGAACAAATTAACCAAACCATTATGAGTTAAAGATGATTTTTGGACTCCACTGTCATGATATAATACATACATTACTTACCATCTCAAATTTTCATCGGAAAGTGGCCAAAAATGGCCAAAAAATGATGATTTTTTGTCCGGGGAAAGATGAAAATTTGACGTTCATCCGTCGACGACTTCTATCGGAGGTTTATCGCCGGACAACTGAAACTGCAAGAAAAAGAAAAGAGAGCAAGAAGGAAAAAAAGTGACGACGGGGGAAGGGTTGGTGCGTGAAACAAGAAAAAAGAAATATAATAAAATAATATTGTAGTGGGGTGCTGTGATTTTTTAATTTATTTATGTATATTAGCATTTCTTAGTGTCTAAAATTTGTCATACATACCACATCATCGGTAAGAATTTAATGTATGTAGTTTTTTTTTTCCTTCTTTCACAAGGAAAGTAGAAACCTCCATAACCAGAAAAGAATAATGTCGTATGAACGTAGGCCAACTAGCCCATACACGAAAGATAACAAAAAACACTGGGAGAACCAAGTGGCCTAAATCAAACAAACACTAACCAACACTATAGACTAAAGGAACAATGTATGTAGTAGTTAATATAGAAAATACTTGTGAAACGGGAAATTACATTAAAATAAAAATATATTTTATTGTAGGCCTTCTACGAATGGAAAAAATGGGAAAAACCGAAATTACGACCTTTTATAATTTAAAGTTTTATCAAATTTAAATACTTAGAATTTGATCAAATTTTCCTATCATTGACAATGGTCAGTCAGCTTTCATTTGGTAACATCCTTGGCTCCACTCACTCACAGACCTCAAGCCAAAGAGGAATCCTCAATGTTCACCCAATCTCATTAAAGTATGTCAACTCATGAACCCAAATGACTGCAGTTAGAATGCTGAGCTAATCAAAGCAACATTCTCACCTCAAGAATGTGATGCTATACTTGATATCAACTGCCAGGACAGAACAAGGAAGGACAGACTCATCTGGGCATTAGACAATAAAGGCTCATTCTTAGTTTTCTCTTCATATGCACAACTCATTAAATGTATAATCAGCAAACTTGATGTCCCATAAACAAGCACTCAGTCCATTTGGATCAACAAAGTCAGAACTCTAAGGTGGAAAATGAAAGTAAAGAGAAAACTGAAATACTTCATTTGGAAGTGTTTCAATAACACCCTCCATGTCTGTCCTAACCTTGCTAAAAGATGACTTAATATTGACACCATCTGTTCTTGTTGTGGGGATGCTGATGAATCTGTAGAGCACATATTTTTTCACTGTTTCATGGCTCGAACAACTTGGAAGCTGGCACCACTGAGCTGGACCAACACCAACTCTCAGACACCTTGTTTCAAGCTTTGGTGGAGGGACATATGCTTAAAAAAGGGACAGGAAGCTGTGGACAGAATTGAGCTCACCACATACATCTTGTGGTGGCTCTGGAAATCAAGAAATTTGTGGATTTTTCAAAAATCAAGGAGGCCATCAAATCAGCTCTCCTAGAGTGACATGAATTCTCTTTTGTGAACTCTATGTGTTGATGCTTGGACTAGTTCTGTTTTTGTATATTTGTTGCTTGTTGTGTTAGTTCCCTCTATTTTCTCTCCTATGGTTTCGTCCCCTGTGATTCCCTAGCTAGGTGCTTTGGTGCAGGGCTAGTTATTCTTTTCGTATTAGACATAGATAGGTTAGCTAAAGATTCCAGTATTTTTACTGCCTTTTAGTGTGCTTATTTAGGTGTTATTGTTTAGTTCCCCTAGTGGAACTCCTGATTTGTATTGGTCAGTCGGCCTTTCGAACATTGTACATTTCTCTAAGTCTATTCATATCTATCGTTTTGAGAAAAAAAAAAGAACTGATATGGTTAGTATTTATTCGATAAATGAATGTTATGTTTTTATTTAATTTTCGATGTGTATCACCCTTTGATATTGTAAACCCGTAATAAAATTTATTTGCATCATATTTACATAAATATTTTGTTTTAAAATACTAGTAAAGTGCACGTTCTTTGCACGCGATACATAATTTATATTTTAATATGATTTTGAATTATATTTTTTTTTTTACATATGTATGATCTATTCAATTTTTGTATTATTATTTTCCGCTAATCAAACAAAATAAGTACATTAAATAATGAATCGTTTCAAATATATTGAAAGTTGAAACATAATTTTTAAAATAATAATATTTAAAGGTCCTCCTGAATCGTACTCGTCTCCTTCTTCTTCCTTGGTCTTTCTTCAAAAAGGTTTTGTACGTATGTCTTTGAGTGCTGCTAGTAGGGCCTAACTTCTGTTTTAGCGGTTTAGGAAGATCTTAAGTTTGAAATAAATAGGATTTTCCGAACCTGCTATGAGCGGATCAGTATATTTTCATTTTCTTTTTTGAAAGTCCCCTCTTGGTTGCCCATGCCTTTTTAGGATTGACCCAGGTGTCTGGAGAAGGAAGCCAGCGTCGCTTTAATTAATAGAAGTGGTGAAAAAGATTGCATGAAAATTTTGGTTGGCATCTTCATTACCTAAAGTAGTTTTGGTTATTAGAACCTTTTTGTGTGGGGGAGATTGAGATATATGCACAGTAGAACTAAATTTAAATCTTTTACAAGAATAGTTTCATGTAGTAGTTTACAATTTTGTCTTCTTATCTTGTTGAAGAAGACCAGTCTTCGTCATAATTCAATTGATATGTGTTAGCAATGTTTTTAAATATTATTCATATTATCTTCTATTTTCTAGTGACATAGTTTTCATATGCATTTTTTCACTTGATATATTAATTATAGTTATTTTCATGAGTTATAAATATATANTTTTTTCATTCAAATACTATTTTACTTTTAATGAACCATTACAAACATATGATATACAATCTCATTTGGATTTCAATAATATTAAAGAATTAAAAAAATTGGTAAATTATATTTTATTGAATTAAATTAGATTTTAATGATTTAAATTATATTTCTTAGAAAGGGAATTAAAGATAAATGATTTTTCTCTTGAACATGTGTTTTCTTAATTCCAAAATCAACTGAACTTCCCAAAAGATTCCAAAACTGTAATAATAATTTGTCCAACAAGGCAATGATTCTAACAAAGCAGTTTTGCTATGGAGCCATCGCATGGCCCGGTTTATGAGCCATCCACACTTATTCACCAATAGTGTATTGACACGTGTCCTGCAATAAATACACTTTGGACAGGTGTCAATACATTAAGTGGTGGATGGCTCCATAAGAAACCATCCGATGGCACCATAGTAATTTTGTCTAACAAAGTAATAAATAAATACGTTTCTCAACAAATCTTGTGGCACCCTGCCTTACTAATTTTGAAAAAATCAGAGTAAAATTTTCTCTTTTGTTTTCGAAAGGTGGTGCGAGCTTAGTTTTTCGAAAACACTAACTTGTTGCGGGATGACACAGATAAAAACTTTACTTTAACTTGCTCACAGACATAAATAAAACATGCAACAAAACTATCCGCTACGGATATGGAATCACACATGCAATGTCTGAACGGTCTCGCACAGTCTAAAGTCTGCTAGTGGAAGCATCCGGAATACAGAAATACATAGAGTACATGCATACATATCTGAATGGATACGTGATCATAAAATTAAGGACATAAAATGTGCATAAAAATGTCCTCACTGCTCATCCGGCACGCTCGACTCCGTCTCCTGAAAAACACAATGGGGGCGTGAGCAAACCACTATGCTCCGCAAAGACCAGTACTGAATAAGACATCATGTATAATAACGTGTCATGAACATAAATATATAAGAGCTGAACTATAAACTTTTCTTTTCTTTCTTTACTGTGGTTAAAAGACCCTCAGCCTCAGCCGCTCGTGTGCACACCCCGATGGGATATTAAGGCCCTCGGCCTCCACCGGTACCAGGTAAAACTCGAAAGGCCCTTAGGTCGGCCAATCACCGGGAAAAACTAACTGTCTCGAACATACCTCTGCCATGGTACAGATATTATATATAATGTGGAATCCAGTACATGACCCCCACCTGATAACTGAACTGATGCAAGTGTTGAAACTGGAGTAGCGATCGGAGGCTCGACTCTCCTTAGACTACATAAACATTTAAGCAAAATAATGCTAAGTATAATGCTCAGAAATATTAAATTATATGCTAAAATGCTCGGACTTATCTAATCGATTAAACTGGACTGACTTGGCTCGGAAAATACTAAAATGTTGAAAACAGACTCGGATTGGAAGTCACGAATCAAAACAGACTCGAACCGCCAGTCGAACCGGTCGGTTCGCTGACTGGCCGGACCGCCGGCTTGGCTGAACCGGGCGGTCGGGCGCTGGCTCGGGCTGGACCGGGCTCGGCCCCGCGCTTGGGCACTAATGGACACGGCCAGAGGTTGCTGGCATGGCCCTGGCACGGCTGGTGCCTCTCGGGTGCTAGCTGGGCACAGCCGAGACTCGACTGAGGCCCTGTCGTGCGGCTGGGCACGGACAGGTACGGGCTGACACGGGGCAGACGCTGACAGAGGCTACACGGGCACTGCCGGGCGTCCCCGAGGTCACTGGGCACTCGGGCGTGCTGTTGGCCATGCACCGAGGCATACTGGGCTCAACAGACCCGGCTTGGGTCGGCACTGGGCATGGCACGAGGCTCTGGCGGGAGGCCTCGTGCGCTGGGGCTTGACACAGTGCTGCCGGGCACCGTGCGCATGGCATGGGCACGCTGGGTGCTGCCACCACGCGTGCTGGCATGTACTCGCGCTGCCGCGCGCGGTCGTGTGCACTAGGCTGCGGTGTGTCACGCCTACAGGGCGTGAGCACGAGCCGCGGCTGAACTTAGCCTCTGAACACGAAGACTGGCACTGGCCAACACTGTCAGACGGAAACTTAACCTCTGTAAGGCACGAGCTGGTGTGAGCCGGGCACTGCCGCGCTGCATGCGCGGCCAATGACCAAGGTCGGCCCTTGCCGGACCTCCGACGATTTTTTCCGGTGACATGCGTAACATAACATCATGATATGATATAAAAAGCATATTTATCACATAAAATGCTAGGATGACTCGGATCATTTTACATGTGGCTCGGGAGGGCCTATATGGCACCTACGAGCCCTAACTCATCGAAGCGACTTTCATAACTTATAAAACTACTAAGGTGCGAATGTTTACCACCCAAAATGATGACTATAGGGGCTAATGCATGTGTCATATCTTGCATGTACAATACTAAGGCTCGGGGGTCCAAAACGGCACATTTTCATGAACGATTTGACCTAACAAACAAACTCCAATTAGGCTCAAACTTTTTCAGCATCAATGACACGATAAATGAGGGTGCTTTATATATAAATTTCGACTTAGGCATGCTTGCTACTAAAAATTTATTTTTAAGGCCATTATTTTGTAAACTTCGGAACTTGCATTTAAACACATGCATGGCTTGATTTTTCTTCATGAAAAATCCTAAAATATCAGAAAATAATTTTGAGAGAAAGATGGTTCGGGCTGACCTTCACCGTACGAGAGAAATGGCTAGTAGGGCTCAAAATAGGGTTAGGCACGGATTTGGGACTTAGACTCGAGTTGGAGTTGGAATTTCTGAGCTTTGTTGAACTCAAATGACTTATAAAAATCCAAGATACACTTGGATAGTGATAAGCCACGAGAGAACTTGAGTGAGGATGGCTGAAGTGCGGTGGTGCTGGTACCCGGGTTTCACGCGCGCGGCAATTGGCAGGTAAGGCCTCCTCGACTTTGCTCGGTTTTCTCCTCAATATGGCTGAACTTTCTAAGTCTAAAAATGTCTAAGGGTGCAAGAGCCATCACCAAATGAAGCGTAGCAAGAGACAAAATTGTAAACTATCACATGCAATTATTCTTGTAAAAGATTTCAATTCAGTTTTACTATGCATATTTTTCAAAATTTTCAAACTGAAAAGAAGAGTTTTCAGTAAAACAATTCAAGCAATCTTTTATTATTATTTGAAAATTGTAATATGTTTGACACATTCATTATGTAATGTAGTTCTTTTGCTTGATTAATTTTAAATACTAATGCAAAAAATGAATAGATCCTAAAAATATAAAATAGACATATAATTTGAAATCACATGAAAATTCAGATCATGTATCACGTGCGATTCACGTGCATCCCACGTGCACTCCACTAGTTTTCATATATAGAGCCATTAATCTATATATTCTATAATTGCTACTTTTTTTTTTCCAAAACGATAGAGGTATTATAAATAGAACCGCACATAGTACGAAGAAAAGCAGCTAAAGGCTGAATAGTACAACCGACTGATAAAACTGGGAGGACAGTCAGAAGGCTGCCTAGAACAGACCCCAACGGGGTAATACTCTAGAACACAACAAAACACTAAAAAAAACAATACAAAGACCCCAACAGGGTAATACTCGAGTGTCGGGCCCCAACAGGGTAATAAAGTTGACAATCGGGCTCACTGAGGCCAACAGCCCAGACCAAAAACACAGAAAAACAACACACAACTAGTGAACTACGAATAAATCAAAAACACAAACTAAACTGCCAAAACACATAATATAATAAACGAGCCCTTCCTAAGCTGCAACACCTAACCGAACCAACGGACACAGGCCGACCACGAATCCCGTAGCCAGAAACACCAACCCCAAAACTGCCAAAACCACTCGGTTGCCTAACAGATTCGAAGCCTCAACCCCAGAATCGCAGCAGGACGACCCGCACCAAGGCCAAACACTCAATTGCTTCCGAAAAGACAACGGAGTGCCATGACCCCAGCACCGACCCCAATTCACCTGGAAGCTGCACAAAAACCACCACAGCACCGCTGCAACACCCCGACCAACACCGCTGGAGGAAGAATTGAAGACCTAATAAGTAAAACCTATTTAAGTTTACCTATGTGGCACTACCTTTTCCCTCCAAAAACCATAACTAATGATTTATAAAACTTTTCATAATCCGCACAATCACTTCAAAAATATAAAAATCATTTAACATTTGTGTTAAAATATTTTCTTGTACACTAACAAACACATTATCCCATTAATGATAAAATATTTTCTTGCACTTTTTTTGGATTAATTAAAGAATATATTAATAAATATAATTTTATTTTTATACTTTATTATCTTATCTTATGTTACATTATTCTTATTTAATTTTAACTGGTGTACTTTAATCTAGTCTATTTTTAATTCAATTTCATTATTATTTTTATCTCCAAATTTATATAATTAATTTTATTTTAAGAAATAATAATATAATAATTTATTTAAAATTAATTTAATAATAATTTAAATTTATTTAAATTTATTTAACAAATAATAATAATTTATTTAAATTTATAATAATTTATCTTACCTTATGCTTGAAAAATCTGATATCTTCATTGCCTTTAAAACCCTCTGTCTGAAACTGGAAAATGAAAAAGGATTTCTTATCACTAGCATTAGGAGTGATCATGGTCTTGAATTTCAGAATAAAGAATTTACGGATTTTTGTAACTCTGACGGTATTTTTCATGAGTTTTCTGCACCTAAGACACCTCAGCAAAATGGAGTTGTCGAGAGAAAGAACTGTACTCTTCAAGAAATGGCGAGGGTGATGCTGAATTCCAAGAAAATCTTTCGTAGATGGTGTGCAGAGGCAATTAACACGGCATGCTACCTTGTGAACAGAGTGTACCTTCGTCGAGGTATGGGGTTGACTTCTTACGAACTTTAGAAAGGTAAGAGTACTAATCTTAGTCATCTGCGTGTGGATGCAAGTGCTTTATCTATAATGATCGTGAACAACTCGGGAAATTTGATGCTAAATGTGATGTAGGTTTCTTTCTTGGATATTCCAATAACAATCGAGCATACCGTGTATACAACACAAGTACCTCCACTGTTATAGAATCCATGAATGTAACCTTTGATGATAAATCCCCAACGTTGATTCATCTGTGTCAATTAACTTGGTTGATAATGTAGTGAGTGAGTAGGATGCTCAAATTGAAAATACTGCCATTGGCAAAGAAGGTGAGAATGAAGCAGGTTCATGTGCAACGATAGGCTCACATGAAATTCAGTTGGAATATGATGTTCCTACTACATCTGGATATCAAGCTGAACCAAAAAGGGATCCACCTTTGAAGACTCAGAAAGCTAATCCCTCTGAACTTGTTATTGGAGATCTGAACGAGAGGGTAACCAGAAACTCAAAAGCCTCAACTAAAGAACTCATGGGAACCTCTCACTTCGCATGCTACACCTCGTTGTTAGAACCTAAAAATACAAAAGAGGCACTGAAGGACGAATGCTGGATTGCTTCTATGCAAGAAGAATTGAAGCAATTCAGTAGAAACGATGTCTGGGATGTAACACCCCGCCTTGACTAGCTTAGACTTTTGAAAAGTCAGAGTTAATTTTTCGCTTTTATTTTCGAAATATCGTGCGAGTTTATTTTCAAAAATACTTTCTTACTTGCGGGATGCTACGAAAACTTTCTTAACTTACTATCTCGGACATAATAAAACATGCAACTAAATCGAGCCACTATGGCGTTACTGGAATTATACATGCAGTCCGTCTGTCTCGCACTAATAACTTAGCGAAAGCTAAAAGTATGAAATACAATCATACAAACTTATACATAACATGGTTCATGAATGGTGGTACATAAAATGATGGTAAAATGTCCACGGCTCATGACCACACTTGGCACACTAGCTCATCCGGCCCGCTCGACTCCATCACCTGAAAAACACAATGGGGGCGTGAGCAAACCACTATGCTCCGCAAAGACCAGTACTGAATTAAACAACATAAATAATAACATATCATGAGCATAAATATATAAGAGTTGAACTGTAAACTTTTCTTTTCTTTTCTTAAACTTTGGTCCGTCGACCCTCGGCCCTCGGCAGCTCGTGTGCACACCATCCAGACACTGAGGCCGAAGCCCCAGCCGGATACCAGGTGGATTAGGAAGGCCCTTAGGTGGGCTTCTCATCTGGGAGAACTAACTATCTCAAACATACCTCAGTCATGATAGAAATGTTATAAATGATGTAGAATCTAGTACATGACCCCCACCTGGTATTCTGAAAATATCTGTTGCAAGTGCTGAAATGCTGGGGTAGCTGTCGGAGGCTTGACTCTCCTTAAGCTACCAAATTTTATAAGCAAATATATCTAAGAAATTTGCTCGACTTATAAAAACTGATACTGAAACTTAGACAGTTAAGCAGGAAAATCAGATATAGCATGAAAGTCACATAATGCACATAGATGCATATAAACACTTAAAACTTGAATGGATTTTCTCTGCTCGACTGGACTATCTTAGGATTTCCCGGAGAAATTCACACTTCGGCTCCGAACCCCATTTTTTTTTAATTTTTCTATACTGTCTCGCACCAACCATTCTCACAGTTCTCCGGCGACTATTTCCGACCAACTCACATGCTAAATGAATGTTTATGAATGAATGGTCACTTAAGTCCATGAACGTTCATTTAAGTCATTTACTAGAATAAAATGATCGACTAAACTCTCTCGATGTTTATAAAATCAAATATAACTCTAAAAATTCTCAAACATCACAGTAAAATAGTTAACTTAACCATGTACATGCTGTAAAAATTTCAACTCATTTGAGCATAAATAGCTTGGCTAACTAGCATCTCAATCTTAGCACATAAAATGCACTTTACACACATACATTCAAATAATTTTATAAAATCGCACTCTTCTCCTCTAAAGCTCAAACTTGGTGAAATAAATCACAACTAATACGAGAAATTTTCTTTAAAATTTCACATTAATCCCGCAAGTATTGGGGGAGTTCTAAAGCATCAAATTTCAACTCGACATGGATTCGGTCTAACAAATATAACTCACTCATTTCTTATGATACAATCATGAAATTTGGTGTGCATGCTCTTAACCTATATATACACATGTCCTAAAAATTTCATAATTTTATCCTAAGTATAACTTGAGTTATTCAGGTTTGAAGTTGCAACTGAATTCGCGCATAGAAAGTTCGATTTGCACATCTAACTTTAAAAATCAATAACTCGAGTTATATTAGGCCAATGGACTTCATTCTTGATCCTATGAACTTATATTGTTCACAAGAAATAGACATAAAATTCTCACATTCCTAGATTTTTCAGAGTATAGGCAAAAATGTACGAAAACATAACATGTAGAACATGCAAGAAAACTGGGAGCACTTAAACATTAATCATGCTTTAAACCACCTAAAACCTGAACCTATGGGGCATTAAAATACATCATTCCAATCTTAATCTCATATATAACAAGAACTAAAAAGAATTTAGCAAACCAACCTCTAGAACTTCAAGAAAAATGCAAAGGAACTCGGTTATGCTCGGTTCTCGAATAGCTGCAGCTTCTTGCTTCTTTTGGCTTTTATCCTTGAGTTTGCTGCCACTAAATGCTGGATGAGAGAAGGATGATGGAGGATGATTATATAGCTGGGGTTCTCGAAAATACTAGCTAGAACTCAAGAACACTCAGCAACAAAGCACTCGGTTACATGAAGTTCCTCTCGGCATCTTGAATTGTGTTCTCGGTTTTATGGCTTTTGAAAGAGCTTCTCTCGAATATTTTTCTCTATGTTTTTAAGGGACATAAGCTGAGGAAATGAGAGGAATAAAAGGCTGGGGAAAGACTTCATATAATGGTCTTAGGGGCGATGATACTTAGGCAAACACAAGGTGGGAGACAAGGGTGCTTTTTCTCATTTCCCATGTCACATGGATTTGAGCTCGGTTCTAGCATGGTGTTGCTCAATTTTTGGAATGGGTTTGAGGGATTTTGCAGAGCATCTTGTGTGGGGAAGGTGGTCTGATCAGCATGATGAAGGTAAGTGGGGAGCAAGACCTTACACAACATAATAAAGAAATCACACCCATGCTAGGTTAGGCCTAAAATATTGCTAATGAGATTTTACTTGGTCTAATGACTACTTAAGTTTATCTTACGCTTAAAATGCTGCCATGCTCGGTATAATAGACTGAAAAGGCTGAAGCATTTCTGGTCCAAGCACTAGGAAAAGCTAGGGAACAATATCTTACACTTACACTAAAATAGTCCATGCCCATGATGCTTAATTAAGCATAAAGAACGACTAATGGGATTTGACTTGTGCTAATGCTCCTCAATGCTAACATTGCATGGAAAAAAATGTCTAATATGCATCCTAACATCTGAATGTAATGAGGCTACTAAAAGGAGAGGGCCATGGTGGACTTGTGCGCATGCACCCGAGTGGCTCGCGCGTTCGATATCTTTCGTGCTCTTGGCACTATGATGGATCGAGGCCACTACTAAGGTCGAGCACTTATCCTCTTAGGGTGCTAAGTGCTAGTACCGAGGCTTTACGAGTCTAGGGTTCAATGGCCGAAGACTCGATTCGGTACAAATGTGCGACTAGACACTCAGCTAGGGCTCAACGCTCGATCTCGAATACTTGGCACGAACGAACTATATACTTTAAATATACTAGCATACAAGTATAAAAATAAATCAAATAAACACATAATATCCCGTATGAGCACATAACTCACATATTAGCTCTTGGAAAATACTTAGTTGAACAACTCGAGGGTTCAAACACTACCGAATTCACTTTAAAGTCGAGCAAGTGAAATCGTTCTTAATATTATTACTGATTCGGCGCGTTACAACCTATCCTTCTTAAAATATTTCCATCTTCGGAAATACAAAACTAATGTGCTACGCCAGAACTCCTACTACAAAACTATATACAGAACATAAAATAAAAGTACATATATATACATCTGAAAATCTCAAAACTCGAAATCTGGATATCGAGCTCTGATCTCGGCCTCTCTCTCCCAAGTGGCTTCCGACTCGTCGTGGCGACTCCAGCAAACTTTGGCGATCTCTATATCTCTGTTCCTCAACCGTCGGACCTTTCAGTCTAGAACTGCTACCAGCAGCTCGTCATACGTCAGGTTCTGCCCGACCTCTAGCTCGCCAAAGTTCACTATGTGGCTCAGATCGTACACATACTTCCTCAACATCGACATATGGAAGACGTTGTGTACACCCGAGAGCTCTGGGAGTAACGCCAGACGGTAGGCTGTTATGCCAACTCGTTCGAGAATATCAAATGGCCCTATGAATCGAGGCGACAGTTTCCCCCTCTTCCCGAATCATACAACGCCCTTCATCGGCATGACCTTCAGGAACACCTTGTCTCCCTGCTCGAACATAAGTTTTCTTCTATGCTTGTTAGTGTAGGCTTTTTGTCGGCTCTGTGCCTCTCTCAGCTTCGCTCGGATCTCGGCATCCTTCCGTAGCGTGTCCTCGATCAATTTGGGACCAAGAACCTGTTTCTCGCCGACTTCATCCCAATAAAGGGGTGAGCGGCACTTGCGACCGTATAAAGCTTCGAACGGCGCCATCTTGATTGATGAGTGATAGCTGTTGTTGTAGGCAAACTCCACCGTGGGTAATAACTGCTCCCACAAACCAGCACGCTCTAGAACACAAGCTCGGAGCATGTCCTCAAGCGTCTGTATGGTCCGTTCGGACTGGCCGTCGGTCTGTGGGTGTAATAGCCCAGTTCTGTATTAATAAAATGACAGTTTTTAGTTCCCATTTGAACTATTTCTTTTTATCAATACTGCTCGTCTTGAGTTCCGAGCCCAGTTATCAGCTATTCAATCTCAGTTATTAATTCCGGTCCATTTTTCTTATTTTAGAAATGGGTTGTATTTCAGTCGGAATTAATTATTCCAGTTGACGAATAATGGGATCCGAGTATGTTTCGATAAATCGTCTAAGTCCAGCCGTGCCCAGAACCGAGTCGTTCGGTCGCGAGTATCGCGCCTAGCCAATTCTCGAGCCCTAGTAGTCTCAAGTCTTGCTCGAGCCCTAGCCATGCTCATAGCCTTACTTAGAATATTTTCTAAGTATGAGATCATTTTTATCAAGTCTTGGATATCATTCCCTCGGCCTAAGTAACCCCGCACCAAGCTCGTGCACGGGTCCGAGTCCTCGCGCCCTAGTGTCGCGTGCCTCGCCAAGCCGCGAGTGCCCAAGTCATGGTTAGTGGTGTGGCACAAGTTTTCTAAGTATTTTTGGGTTCCTTATTGTGCCACAAGTTTAGCCCTAGCCAAGTGTTTCATGATCGGCCCGAGTCCCTAGTGTCGCGCCCTAGCCTCGCGCGAGTCAAGCATGGTGGCCCAAGTCATGGCCAAACACCTTTGGAATTTTTCTAAGTGTGGAGAGTTTCATTTCCAGCCCTAAGCATGTGGCATTCTCGGCCCAAGCCTTTTAGCACGCGCAGCCCAGTAGTTCCCGCGCCCAGCTCGCGCCCAGCTCGCGCCCAGGGCCCAGCAGCGCCCAGGCCCAGCGCTGGCGGCGTACCAGCTCACTTCTTGAGCCCAAATCCATATATTTCGGCCCACTTCTCCAGGGCCCAACTTCATGCGTGTGTTAAGGGGTGGATTAAGGACTAATTCAGCTTAGGATGCCCTAAGTAATGATTAAGGATGTCACATGGGCATTAGGGATTATTTAATTGTGAGTGGAGGGGCCATATTCAATTGTTTATGTTGGCCCTAGTTAGCGGGGTGTTGCAGTTGGTATCAGAGCACTTTTGTGCTTCTGAATGTTTTAAAAGACAGGGAATCTTTGCAAAACTCGACCACACCACTCTCACGCCGCGCCGACTACCAGGTAAGTGCTTGCTGTAAAAGTTTTTCAAAGTTTATATAAGCAAACCGTACTATGTGTATGCTCAATAGGATTCAGATAATCCGAACTCTAGATGCTCAGATCAGTATAAGACTCCTAGTAGTATCAGTTATGTCCTCTATCAGATTTCAGAACTCTAGATTTGAACTCTAGTCGAACTCTAGGTTATCGAGTTATTTTCAGCAACTCGTCAAGAAATTTGTGCCTATTCCAATATTCAGCGTTTCCTTTCAGCCTTATTCAATTTCATCTCCTGTTCTGACCAGTTACGCGGCTTATTCTCAGATGGCTCGTCGTCCGAACCAAGCTCAGAGAGAGATGACCCAGGCTGAGGTAGTCGCCCAGTTTCGCGGCTACAACCCAGACAAGTTTTCGGGGCAGGGAGACCCTCGACTAGTCGATGAGTGGATCCAGGGTCTCGAGGCCATCTTCGAGATCATTGAGTGCTCCGAGAGGCACAGCATTCTGTGTGCCCAGGTCCAGATGACAGGAGACGCCAGGCTGTGGTGGAACTCCTACTGGGGATTGCGCCCTGGTGAGAAGGAGAACCTCACCTGGGCACAGTTCAAGGAGATGCTACGGGAGAAGTATTACCCGGATACCTACAAGGCTGAGATGGAGCGCCAGTTCTTGGCGCTTAAACAAGGCCACCGCTCGGTAGATGAGTACGAGCGGGAGTTTGTTCGTCTCTGGTCCTTTGTCCCGTATCTGGTGGACACTGAGACGAAGAAGGCGAGACGTTTTCTTGATAGGCTTCTGCCAGCTATTCGTCACCATGTTGCGGGACACAGCGTCCAGTCTTACGCCGATGTCGTCGCTAAGGCCCAGGAGACAGACGCCAGTCTCAGGATGGACTCAGCTCAGCCCCCAGCGTTGCCCCCAGTTCAGTATCCGGCACTACCGCCAGCTCAGCCAGCGCCTGTCCAGCAGGCGAAGCCTAAGAACAAGAGAAAGTGGAAGGGTCAGCAGAAGGACCGGAGGAACAGGCAGAGACAGCCACAGGTCCCACCATGTGGCACATGCGGACGTCCACACCGTGGAGAGTGTCTTGCTGGCAGAACATCTGCTTTCACTGTTGGAGGCCCGGACATACCGTCCAGAACTGTCCGGATAGGCAGCAGCAGTAGCAGCCTCAGCAGCAGCCCCGACAGCCACAGCAACAGCAGCAGAGGCCGCCTCAACAGCAGAGGCGAGGACAACAGGCTCAGGTGTATGCAGTTGAGCAGGCTGAGGCAGAGCAGAACCCAGGTACTATGTCCGGAATGATTGTTTTGAATGATGTACCTATATTTACTCTGTTCGACACTGGTGCGACGCACTCTTTTGTGTTAACTCGATGTGTGGAGGCCATTGGAGTTCAGCCCATCAACACTGTTGTCCCTCTCGAGGTGAGTCTTGCCTCGGGAAGGAAGATAGTGACGAGCTCCAAGGCAGAGGACCTTAACCTTAGTATTGGCGGCCGAATTCTGAAGGCCGAAGCTTATGTTATCGAGATGAGGGATTTCGACCTCATTCTCGGTATGGATTGGTTGACGCGTTATCGAGCGAACATTCGTTGCCATGATCGGGAGGTTATTCTTCATCTTCCAAAGGACAGTCAGATCACCTTTTTCGGCTCGAAGACGCAAACCCTACCTCGTGTTGTTTCAATGGCGAAGGCGAGGAAGATTCTGCGCAGAGAAGATTGTCAGGGTTACCTGGTGAGCCTTGTCGATGAAGGATCGAGAGCACAGACACCTCACGATGTTCCAGTTGTTCGTGAGTTCGTGGATGTGTTCCCGGATCAGCTACCAGGAGGACCACCCAGCAGGCAGGTGGAGTTCACCATCGATCTTGTTCCAGGAGCAGGACCGGTGTCTAAGGCACCATACCGTATGGCTCCGAAGGAGTTGCAGGAGCTGAAGACGCAGATCGAGGAGTTGTTGAAACTCGGTTTCATCCGACCCAGCGTCTCACCTTGGGGAGCACCCGTCTTATTCGTCAAGAAGAAAGACGGATCCATGAAAATGTGCATCGATTACCGGGATCTCAACTGGTTAACGGTGAAGAATAAGTATCCGCTTCCCAGGATAGACGACTTGTTTGACCAGCTGAGAGGAGCTTGCGTATTTTCCAAGATCGATTTACGCTCCGGCTATCATCAGCTGAAGATTAAGGAGTCCGATGTAGCCAAGACTGCTTTCTGGATGAGATATGGACACTACGAGTTCGTGGTTATGCCGTTTGGTCTGAGTAATGCGCCGGCGGTGTTCATGGACTTGATGAATCGGGTGCTCCATCCGTACTTAGACCAATTTATTATCGTCTTCATTGATGACATTTTGGTCTACTCCAGGAGTTTGGAGGAGCATGAGCAGCATCTGAGGGTTGTTCTCGGGACCCTTAGGCGAGAAAAGCTGTACGCCAAGTTCTCCAAGTGTGAGTTTTGGCTGAAGCGGGTGGCATTTCTAGGCCACATCATCACCCAGAGAGGCATTGAGGTTGATCCGGCGAAGATTGCCGGCGTTCGGAACTGGTCAGCACCCAGAAGTCCCACCGAGGTCCGCAGTTTTCTCGGTCTAGCAGGGTACTATCTCAGGTTTATCGAGGGATTTTCTAAGATTGCCCTTCCCTTGTCCAAGTTGACGAGGAAATCTGTGAAGTTTGAGTGGACGAGTCGTTGTGAGGAGAGCTTTCAGGAGCTCAAGAAGAGGCTAACGACGGCTCCAGTGCTGACTATTCCGGATCCTACTCGAGGTTTCACCATCTATAGGGATGCCTCGAAGCAGGGTCTTGGGTGTGTGCTGATGCAAGATGGCCAAGTCGTTGCGTATGCTTCACGCCAGTTGAAGCCCCATGAACAGAATTGCCCTACGCACGACCTAGAATTGGCAGCGATTGTGCATGCACTCAAGATTTGGCACCATTATCTGTATGGTGGTCGGTGTGAGATCTTTACCGATCACAAAAGTTTGCAGTATATCTTCACTCAGAAGGAGCTCAACATGCGCCAGCGGCGATGGTTGGAGCTTGTGAAAGATTATGACTGCACCATACAGTACCATCCGGGGAAGGCGAACGTGGTAGCAGACGCCCTAAGCCGTAAGGTGAGGGGTGAGTCAGTCTGCTCGATCACCGATCAGCGCCAGCTTATCCGAGAGTTTGCCTGGATGCAGATTGAGGTTGTCGACTCACTTCCTAAGGAGATTTCGGGGAGTGTTAGCTCGATGCGAGTTCAGCCCATGCTGAGAGAAAGAATCCGGCGGGAGCAATCCTGCGATCAGTTCATTCGCACTTTAGAGGCGAAGGTTCACGCCGGAGGCATAGAGGGCTTTTACCGAGGCACAGATGGAGCCTTAAAGTTCAGAGGCCGCATTGTCGTGCCAAAAGTTGGGACTTTACGCAAGGAAATCCTGACTAAGGCCCACAGTACGCCATATTTAGCCCACCCTGGGAGTACCAAGATGTACCACGACCTGAAAAGGTCGTTCTGGTCACGAGGAATGAAGAGAGATGTAGCAGACTTCGTGAAGAAGTGCTTGGTCTGTCAGCAAGTAAAGGCCGAGCACAAGAGTCCCATAGGTCTGCTACAGCCACCTGAGATTCCCAGCTGGAAGTGGGAAGACGTTACCATGGACTTCGTCACGGGACTACCTAAGTCGTCTGAGCATCACGACGCGATTTGGGTAGTGGTAGACAGGCTGATGAAAGTCGCGCATTTTATGCCTGTGGCGATGACCATGTCGATGGATCAGTTTGCCGAGATATATACCCGTGGTGTTATTCGACTCCACGGAGTGCCCGTTACGATCATATCCGATCGAGATCCCAGATTCATCAGCCGATTCTGGGAGAGTTTGCATGAGGCAATGGGCACCCAATTAAAGTTCAGTTCGGCTTACCATCCAGAGACGGACGGCCAGTCCGAGAAGATGATCCAGACGCTCGAGGATATGCTCCGAGCCTTGATTCTGGACAGAGGTGCTAAGTGGGAGAAGTGGCTGCCCCTAGCTGAGTTCGCCTATAACAATAGTTATCAGGCGTCTATTCAGATGGCTCCCTATGAAGCACTATATGGCCGCAAGTGTCGGTCGCCCCTGTATTGGGATGACGTCGGAGAGCGACGAGTACTCGGTCCGAAGTTGATCGAGGAGACAGTTGAGCAGGTAGCCTGGATCAGAGAGAGGCTCAAGACAGCTCAGAGTTGGCAAAAGTCCTCAGCCGACAAGCATAGACGAGAGATGCACTTTGAGCCCAGAGATCATGTATTCCTGAAGGTTCGACCGATGAGAGGTGTCGTTCGCTTCGGGAAGAGACGGAAGTTGCATCCTCGCTATATAGGCCCGTTCGAGATTCTCGAGCGAGTGGGCGAAGTCGCCTATCGATTAGCTCAGCCTCCCGAGTTGGCTGGCGTGCACAACGTGTTCCACGTTTCGATGCTACGCCCATACGTGTGCGATCCCGAGCATGTGCTTCAGCATAGCGAGATTCAGCTTCAGCCAGATTTGACTTACGAGGAGCAGCCGGTAGCGGTTCTGGATCGAAAGGTCCTTCGGCTCAGGAACCGAGACGTTCCCCTCGTTCGTATCAGGTGGAATCGCCACGGAGATTCAGATGCCACATGGGAGCGCGAGGCAGATGTTAGAGCTCGTTTTCCAGATTTTGAGTTCTGATATGTACCCAGTTGTATATATTTTCAGTTCTTGTATGTATTTCTCCAGTTTAGTATTTCCGAGGACGGAAAAATTTTAAGGGAGATAGATTGTAATAGCCCAGTTCTGTATTAATAAAATGACAGTTTTTAGTTCCCAGTTGAACTATTTCTTTTTATTAGTACTGCTCGTCTTGAGTTCCGAGCCCAGTTATCAGCTATTCAATCTCAGTTATTAATTCCGGTCCATTTTTCTTATTTTAGAAATGGGTTGTATTTCAGTTGGAATTAATTATTCCAGTTGACGAATAATCGGAACCGAGTATGTTTCGATAAATCGTCTAAGTCCAGCCGTGCCCAGAACCGAGTCGTTCGGTCGCGAGTATCGCGCCTAGCCAATTCTCGAGCCCTAGTAGTCTCGAGTCTTGCTCGATCCCTAGCCATGCTCATAGCCTTACTTAGAATATTTTCTCAGTATGAGATCATTTTTATCAAGTCTTGGATATCATTCCCTCGGCCTAAGTAACCCCGCACCGAGCTCGTGCACGGGTCCGAGTCCTCGCGCCCTAGTGTCGCGTGCCTCGCCAAGCCGCGAGTGCCCAAGTCATGGTTAGTGGTGTGGCACAAGTTTTCTAAGTATTTTTGGGTTCTTTATTGTGCCACAAGTTTAGCCCTAGCCAAGTGTTTCATGATCGGCCCGAGTCCCTAGTGTCGCGCCCTAGCCTCGCGCGAGTCAAGCATGGTGGCCCAAGTCATGGCCAAACACCTTTGGAATTTTTCTAAGTGTGGAGAGTTTCATTTCCAGCCCTAAGCATGTGGCATTCTCGGCCCAAGCCTTTTAGCACGCGCAGCCCAGCAGTTCCCGCGCCCAGCTCGCGCCCAGGGCCCAGCAGCGCCCAGGCCCAGCGCTGGCAGCGTACCAGCTCACTTCTTGAGCCCAAATCCATATATTTCGGCCCACTTCTCCAGGGCCCAACTTCATGCGTGTGTTAAGGGGTGGATTAAGGACTAATTCAGCTTAGGATGCCCTAAGTAATGATTAAGGATGTCACATGGGCATTAGGGATTATTTAATTGTGAGTGGAGGGGCCATATGCAATTGTTTATGTTGTGCCTTGTCCCCCACTACCTCCAACCCGACCAAGACCTGTCCAAGGCATATTTTATTGTTGGATACCCTGCCATATTCCCTCCAAGACCGTGCAAGATGCTGCCCATCAGCTCCCAAGTTCCTATGTGCATGTGGAGTGGGAAAATGCACTCATTTTGGTCTCCCACCATCCCACCTAGCTAACTCCGCCCCTCAGCCTTTATAAGGGTCCCTCTCCAGCCCCTTTTCAGCTCTTGGACTCATAAACACTCGGACATATTGAGAGAAATCAAAGGGAAAGTCGAACTCAACTCACCTTGGCCGTCCGCACGCACGCGAGCCCGGGAAAGGGAGCCACCGAGGTCCAGCCACTTGCAGCCATTTTATCTCGAGGCTTAGCACTTTCTAAGTGTTTCTTAGATTTTTCTAAGTCTTTTGAGATCATCAAAGCTCAGCATTTTAGCCCCAAAGTCGAGGCCAAGTTCCTAGGGCCGCGAGATCCCCGAGCAAAGTCCTTTGGCACCATTTCGTCTTTTGAGCAAGGTTAGCTCGTGCCAACCATTTTTCCTATCTTATTCATGATAAAATAAGAATTATCATGTGGAAAATGATGCCATGCATGTGAGATATAAGGAGATATGAATTTTTGATCATATGAGCCCAAAATTCGTAAGTTTATGTACATGCATGATATGGCCGAGATTAGCATCTTAAAAATCCTCAAAAATCATGAGTATGACATGGTTAAAACAGTTTCATGCTTTGAGTTCATTTGTTCGGTCAATTTGTTAAGTGAAATCGAGCCATTTTCACCCCCGAACCTAAGTATATGTGCATGCATGTATTGACCAATGTTCTAGCCTCATTAGCCATGATTTTTGATGTATATCATTCGGCCCTAGGTCAATTTTCATGTTGAGCATGTTCATTTTTGTGCCCTAGGGTGGCCTCGTGCCTAATCGGCCCTATAAGCCCACCACCAAATCCAACCGAGGTCCCTCAGTGACTTTTGGCATTTTTGAGCATTTTATGTCATATTAGGTTGATTTGGTTCAGTAGTCCCCGGCAAAGTTGTCGGAAGTTTGGCAAAGGACCGGCTAGGGTCACCAGCCGCGCCAGTCGCGCGTGCCGTGCCCGTGCCGCGTCGCAGGGGCCAGGCAGTGCCCCTGTCCGTGCCCGCGTCTAGCGCTCGCGAGGCACCGCAGTCCCCAGTGCACGTGACAGCGCCCAGCCGCGCCTGTCCGTGCCAGCCCGCGAGGTCTCAGCGCCAGTCGCGCCAGAGCACCTCCGACAGCGCCCGGCAGCGCTGTCCCAGTGTCATGCACGCGTGATCCCGAGCCAGTCGCTCGTACCACGCGGAGTCGACCTCGGGTCGTGCCAGCAGCGCACCCGAGTGTCCAGTGCCGTGCTGTAGTGACCCCGAGTCAGGTCCAGAGGCCTCGGGACGTGCCCAGCAGCACGCCCGAGTAGTCAGTTAGCCCGGGACGTGCCCAGCAGCATGCCCGCGTGCCCAGGGTCGCCCGGTAGCACCCTGACAGCCCTAGCCGCGCCCGAGCCGCGCGAGTAGTGTCTGGCCACGTCCGTTCTCGCGCCAGTCGCACTCGGGTCGTGCCAGCCGCACGCCCAGTGCCCAGTCAACCCGGGTACGCGCCAGTTCCCGCGTCCCTCGTGCTCGACCGTGCCCAGCAGCACGCCAGCACACCCAGTGACTCTCGGTCGTGCCCAGCCGCACCTAGTGGCACCAGTCGTGCCAGGGCCCGTGCCAGCCGCACAGCCCGCGCCCAGCAGCGCCTAGTACCGTGCCCGGTCGCACCCAGCTAGTGCCCAGCGCCGTGCCATGGCCCCAGCAGGCCCGGCACGGGATCGAGCCCGGCCAGTCCGAGCAGCCCGTGACCAACCGGTCCAGTGTGACCCGGTGGTCCAACCGGGTCCGGTCCAGCCCGACCCGGTTCAGCCAGTTAGCGAACCGGCCGGTTTAGCCGGCGGTTCGAGTCCGTTTTGGTTCGTGATTTTCGGTCCGAGTCTTATTCCGAAATTTAAGTATTTTTCCGAGCCAAACCAGATCAGTTAAGCATATCAGTATTATTTCCGGACTTAGAATTATTTCTGTGAACCCTTAGAGCGTTCCTTTATATCCGGATGAGTAATCTGATAGAGTAGAGCATCCTAGCATATTTTTGAGCATATGACGAGCATAGTACTTAGTATATTTGTTTGCTTATATTTTTATGTAGCTTGAGGAGTCAGCTACCAGCACAGCCGCACTTACTCATTTTCAAAACCGATCAGGTGGGGACCCAGTCTGGGTTATACATTGAGTTTAATAGTCGATATCACGTTCAGGTATGTATATGAGTTTTATCCACTTTGGGTTAAGGCCAAGTTTGCCTTCCCTAAGTTCTGGTGGTGGCCCAGTTTGCCCTAGTTATACCATCAGAGTGTGCACACGGTTACCGGCCAGAGTGTTCCGGGAGTTACCGGCCAGAGAGTTCCGGGAGTTACAGTTTACTTATATATACCAGTTTGTGATATCATTATTAATATTGCTGTTTACTTTAGAATGGGTTTTTATGGAGTACAAGTGGACCGTACTCACCCCCACTTTATATTTTCAGATGGCAGGGTCGGCGGGCAGGCGTGAGTCAAGCTGTGGTGGTGGTGGTCGTGAGTTCCGCACGAAAGCTGTTCCCGGGACATTTGTTTAAACTGTTTGTAAACTAAATAATTCCACGCATTTCAGACTTCCGCTATGCTTGTGTTTATTTTCGAACATGCATGATGCTATTTTCAGACTTAAATAATTTTACCCGGTTCGCCAGTACGAACGGGTCCAGACTAATATGCATGATTCGTAAAAATATAAACCTGAATTCTTTAAGTCTAAACCAGTCGTTAGACCTAGGTTAAAGAAACGGGTTTTTAAGCAGAAAAGTCCTTAGCAGCATCCCGAGATAGTTTGCAAATGATTTCGAAAAATTTATAAGCGTTTTCGAAAGAGTTAAAATTTGCAAAAAATTGGCCCTAGTTAGCGGGGTGTTGCAGTGGGTGATAAGCGGAGCTAAACTTCAACTTCGTCCCCATGAATTCGTTCAGACTCTCTCAGAAATGGCTAGTGAACCGGGGATCTTGATCTGATATAATCTCGGCAGGAACGCCGTGAAGTCGAACGATTCCCTGGAGATACGTCTCGGCTAACTGCTCCATGGACATGTCCATCCTGACGGGCATAAAGTGGGCCGACTTCGTCAGCAGATCAATTAGTACCCATACCGTGTCGTGGTGCTTGGCCGACATCGATAATCCCGTGACAAAATCCATGGTCAGCTTCTCCCACTTCCACTGCGGGATCTCCAAAGGCTGCAAGATACCCGGTGGAACATTGTGGTCGGCCTTCACTTGCTGGCAAATCAAGCACATCTCTACAAACTCGGCTACGTCACGCTTCATCCCCTTTCACCAAAACGACCCTTTCAAGTCGTGATACATCTTGGTGCTACCGGGGTGCGCCAAGTATGGAGCACTATGCGCCTCTGTCAAGATCTCCTTCTTCAGGGCCGCGACGTTCGGCACAACGATCCTTCCCTTGTACTTCAAGGCACCATTTATGCCTCGGTAAAGGCCCTCTACTCCACCAGCATGGATCTTTGCCCCCATCGAGCAACGAACTCGTCGAAGGCTTGATCCCACAGGATCCTATCTCGTTGCATGGGACACATTCTCATCGCTCAAATACCTCTCACAACTGGCAACTTGGGAGGTGATTCGACCACTTCTAGCTGCATCCGAGCGAACTCATGAATCAACTGACACTGCTGAGTGATCATACAGGTCAGTTCGCCCCTTCCCTTCCGGTTGAGGGAGTCGGAAACTATGTTCGCCTTGCCCGGATGATAGTTAATGGTACAGTCATAATCTTTCACCAGCTCCAACCATCGCCTTTGGCGCATGTTGAGCTCATTCTGAGTGAAGATATACTGTAAACTCTTGTGGTCTGTGTAAATATCGCAATGGTCTCCGTACAAATAGTGTCTCCAAATCTTCAGGGCGTGAACAACAGCTGCCAACTCAAGGTCGTGAGTTGGGTAGTTCACCTCGTGTGGCTTTAGCTGACGGGAAGCATAAGCCACAACCCTTCCGTCTTGCATCAGAACACACCCTAGACCCTGCTTCGAGGCATCACTATAGATAGTGAAACCCCGTGTGGGGTCCGGAATAGTCAACACGGGTGCCGTCGTAAGCCTCGCTTTGAGCTCCTGGAAGCTTGACTCACAACGACTGTCCCACTCGAACTTCACCGACTTCCTCGTCAAATGGGACAAGGGTAGGGCAATCTTCGAAAATCCCTCGATGAATCGTCTATAATAGCCTGCCAAACTGAGAAAACTCCAAACCTCGGTGGCATTTCTCGGTGTCAACCAGTTCCGAACTGCTTCAATCTTGCTTGGGTCTACCTCAATCCCTCTGGAAGTGACAATGTGGCTTAGAAAATGTTGGAGTATACTGTAAAGCAAACTTTTACGTGAGCTTTTGGATTGTATTATTCGATTTCCCATTTGACTGAAATGAATGTTTTTCACATTGTTGCATTCTTTATGATTGCTTGTATGCTAAATGTCCAATTATCTTATATTGTAGACAATGTGGTGTGTTAGTAGTCACATAGAAGATTGCATTGTCGGTTCCTTATAAGATATAAATGGTATTCACAACTGAGATAGTTATGGACACGACTATCGGTGTAGGTTGTAGTATAAACTGGATGTAGCTTGTCTTGGCTATTGGTTTATACTAGTGCGCTGCGTCGCATTGAAAGGATCACAGTTGAGACGTGTTCTTCTGTTCTGACTATCATGAAGAACCTAGGTCTCGGTGACTCTACTAATTCTTAACCCTAACTGTGGTAATTAGATATATGGGATATTTGTTTGTTACTTTGACTTACCATGGGTGAGGACCAAGTATTGGTTCAATAGCTCCGTATCTTGGGTAACAACACTATCTGCATGATATCTATTTATTGGCATTAGGGCACCGTGTCCTGGACATCCAGGTTGGTGACGTCCCCTTAAGGAACTCATAAGGATTATCGTATAAACCCTGCAGGTGGATTTAATCCGTACGATAATAAGGTTGAGTGGTACTACTTAAGGATTAAAAGATATTAATTAATTAAAGCAGTCAGAAGCTTTAATAATTAATGGACGTGCGATATCTTAAACACGGGGAATTATATCGAGTCTAATAGAAGCCCTGATTCATTTCGGGATAGGACGGGAGTACAATATTAATTCTCTAGTGGAATGAATTAATATTTACGGGCCAAATTGTGTTCTGGGCTGAACATAAGAATTTGGGCCTGTAGGGAGCCCAAACCCTATACCTTCTAAGAGATCCCTAGGCTGGCCCAAGGACCTCTATAAAAGGAGGGATTGCACGTCTTCAACCCTAACACACATCACAAAACGTGACATTCTTCAGCCACCATCGTGGAGAAGTGACGTGAAGGGTTCAGATAAGACGAGATACAATCCGCTCTTTTCAACCGTTTGGTAGATCGTCGTCCATCCGGCGTCCAAACGTGGTCGGGACACAGACTAGAAGATCGCTCAGATCGAATCAAAGCCTCGAAGAAAGGTAAACTTTCTGTTCGTCCTTTAGGAGCATGCTTAGGGTTTAATCGAAATCATGTATGTACATGTTTGGTACCCGATATCGATCCGTGGGAAGGACCGCCTCGTCGGCGTGTTCCAGCAATTGGTATCAGAGCCTCGGTTTCGTAGATTATCGGCTCTGCCTGGAACATGTAGTTGATTTCGTTTATTCATTTATTCGTTTTCAGTCATGTTCATGGTGTGGATGATGTTTTATCTCGTTTATGCTTCTGGATGGTGTCTATCGCAGCCCTTGTGTATTGTTGTAATCGTTTTTCCCACCAGATAATAAGTGTGGGTAGTATAGGCGATTTTTTTAGACTGTAGTAGGGCTGTTCTTGTTCGACTTTTGCTTTACTTTTGTGTTCAAAGTCGAACGTGATGAAGATGATCATCCTGGAGGCGGCGGCTAGGGTTTCAGCATTCACCGGGGCCGGTTTCGTCGGCGAAAACCGTTTTGGCCATAACTTTTGCTACAGGTGTCCGATTTCAGCCCATAATACCAATTCGGAAACGGGAGAACGAGATCTACAAGAGTTACGGCTATGCCGTAACAGCCTGTGGCGGGGTCAAATTCAATCGTCGAGATGAAGTTTTTGGCTCTTTTCCGTCGATGGGTGCCGATACCGCGTGAGTGGCCCGATTTGCGCGAGATGCCGATTCGAGTGTTCATCCACGACCTTGCTGAATCATGTAATAGCTTTGATAGGCTGTTAGTGGTTGGTTTTAAGGGGCTGCGATAGATGTGTTTTAATTTTTGCATTTTATCGCTTTGTGGATGCCGATTTAATTTTTGCTAGAGCATGTTTATTTGTTTGTGTCTAGCTGATTTAAATCGCTTTTCTGGCATGCTAGAAATCATGTAAATAGGTGCTTTTAATTATTAGAAAGTTGTTATTGCTTTTATTTGAATTATAGGAGCATGCTAGGATTTATGTGATTTGCGTGTTAGGAGCATGCTAGGAATTTTATTATTTCTTGTTGCATGCTAATAAAACCTTCAAGTAAAAATGACTAAGTGAGTTTGATATGAATTTTAATTGATTCATTTGGCCTCCACAATTGGTCTTTACGTAAGGTGTTTGTCGCTCGCGGGACCTTGGGAGTCTCCCCCTAACGGATGCGACATTCACGAGCTTACTAGATAAGACTTCTATTTAAACGACTTAATCTTTAGGTGAAGTGAGTGGCATACGCGTGACCCATGGGGTCTCCTCCCTAACGGATAGTGTCATTCATAAGTTCACCGGTAAAGATTATTTCGAGATAACCTTAGAAAATTATTTACAAGCGATGTGTCTTCCCCATCGGTAAGTTCATCAATTGTGAATGATTGTTCTTGGGGTTAAATTGTGGTCATCACTTAGATGTGAATTTTAATATAACTCCCCAACGGAGTCCCTGTTTTTAATTCACATGGCCAGTGTTAAAAATTTTCGACTATTAATTTCATTCGCCATAAGGACATGTTGGCGTGCAATTGAGATTAATGACCGGGTGTCTGCTTAATGGACATATGTGTGAACGTCCACCCTAACGTGGCTTGCATGTGTGTTTGTTTAAGTTGTCGAAGGATGCGTTAAAATAATGGTTTTGAAGGTTTCCATATTTTATGCTTCAAATTTATGTGAATTATTGCTTACGTGTTTGCAATTATTTATTTCAGTTATTCATCATGTCATTCAATCCGCTTATGACCATTCTCAATCAAAACAAGCTTACTGGTCCAAATTATTTGGACTGGAAGAGGAATCTGGATATTGTCCTTGTTGCTGATGAGTACAAATTTGTGCTCACCACACCTGCTCCTGCTCCTTTGGGCGCTGCTCCTACCGAAGAGGAAAGGGAGGCTCATCGGAAGTGGCATAAGGCTGATGAGATGGCTCGTTGCTACATCTTGGCATCTATGTCAAATGTTTTGCAACAGCAGCATCACACCATGCCTACTGCTGCTGACATGATGTTGAGCCTCAAGGAACTCTTTGGTGAGCAAGATAGGGCTGCTCGTTTTGAGGCTATGCGGAAGATTATGTCTTCTGTCATGCCGGAGGGAGCTTCTGTGCGAGAGCATGTTCTCAAGATGATGGAATATCTGAATGAGATAGATGTGCTCGGAGGAAATATCGATGGCGATGCCAAGATCGATATCATCCTGCACTCGCTCCCGAAGTCCTATGAGAACTTCCGCCTGAATGCAATCATGAATAAGAAGGGCTATACTCTAGCCGAGCTTCTTGTGGACTTGGTTGCAGCGGAGGGTCTTATGGGCAGGGGACCACAGGCTCATGTTTCTGTACAAGCTGGACCTTCTTCGTCGAAAGGCGGGAAGAAGAAAAAGCAAGTGCAGAAAAAGAGTGGTGGGAGCAGTGGGAGCAAAGCTGTAGCGCCTTCTGGTGGCGTGCAGAAGCCGAAAGGCAAGTGCTTCAAGTGCAACAAGACAGGACATTGGAAGTCAGATTGTCCCCTCAAGGACACTCCTGGTATGTCTCTTGCTTTAGTTGTCGAAACATGTTTTGCGGCTTGTTCTACCAGTTCTTGGGTAGTAGATACAGGAGCCACTGATCATGTTTGTTACACTTTGCAGGGGTTTCTGCAAAGAAGGCAGCTCAGTGAGGGCGAGATTACCATCAGCTTGGGCAACGCTGCACGAGTGGCGGTGGTTGCAGTGGGAGATGTGCACTTATCTTTTTCTGATTCTGTTTTAGTATTAAAGAACGTTTTGTACGTGCCGAGTTTTCGGAAGAATTTAATTTCGGTTTCGAAGCTGTTTTTGGATGGATATTCAGTTATTTTTAATGACAATGCTGTTATTATGAGAAATAACTCTTTTATCTGTTCTGGCATGTTGGTTAACAATCTTTATACTATTACTTGTGCATATCATACTGTGACTGAGGCTCATGCATCTTCATCACTAAACAAGAGAAAAGAACCTTCTCAGTCGAATCAAACGTATCTTTGGCACCTAAGGTTGGGTCATGTCAATCTAAGGAGGATCCAAAGACTGGTAGGTAATGGCTTCTTGGATTCTTTCCAAGTTGAACCATTTCCAGTCTGCGAATCCTGTTTGGAAGGCAAGATGACTTCTAGGCCTTTTAAGGCCAAGGGGAATAGGTCCAATGATGTGTTGGAATTGATTCACTCTGATTTGTGTGGGCCTATGTCTATTCAAGCTAGAGGTGGTTTTGAGTATTTCGTTACTTTTATTGACGATTACTCAAGATATGGGTACATTTACTTGATGCGCCGCAAGTCTGAATGCTTTGACAAGTTCAGAGAATTCAAGGCAGAAGCGGAGAACCGTCAAGGGAAAAGTATCAAGTCACTGCGATCTGATCGTGGTGGCGAATACCTTAGCAATGAATTTAGGCAATACTTATTAGAGAATGGGATTACATCCCAGCTGACTGCGCCTGGTACTCCCCAACAGAATGGCGTGGCAGAGAGAAGGAATAGGACTCTGTTAGAAATGGTGAGATCGATGATGAGCTATGCTTCATTACCTACCTCGTTTTGGGGATATGCCTTAGAAACAGCGGCGTACCTTCTTAACTTTGTGCCTTCTAAATCGGTTCCGAAAACTCCAATAGAATTGTGGTCCGGGCGCAAGCCCAGTTTAAACCACATTCGGATTTGGGGCTGCCCAGCACATGTGTTGGATAAGGAAGCTGATAAGTTGGCACCTAGAACGGAAGTACGGCTGTTTGTAGGTTACCCAAAGGGAACGAGAGGTGGTTACTTTTATAGTCCTAAAGATCAGAGGGTGGTGGTGAGCACCAATGCCCGATTTCTAGAAGAAGACTATATGAGTGAGCATAAGTCCAAGAGTGAGATTATTCTCAAAGAGTTGAGGGAAGACAATGGCATACCGAGTGTGCAAGAAGATATACCACAAGAGACTGCACAACGTGTTGACTCTGATGTATTTACACCTGAGTTGCCTCGTCGTAGTGGGAGGGTTGTTCGTCAGCCCGATCGTTTCATGTTTGTGGGAGAGTCTTCGGACTTGATCCCAAGTGAAGAGCATGATAGTGATCCCTGGACCTACAATGAGGCAATCCAAGATGTAGATGCAGATTCTTGGCAGAAATCTATGGATTCCGAGATTGAATCTATAGATGCTATGGAGGTATACGACCTTAAGGACCTTCCTGAAGGCAAGAAAGCCATTGGGTGCAAATGGGTCTATAGGCGTAAGAGAGGATCAGACGGGAAGGTTATTTCCTTCAAAGCACGGTTGGTTGCGAAGGGTTTCACTCAGAAAGAGGGAATCGATTATGATGAGACCTTCTCACCAGTAGCCATGCTTAAGTCGATCCGGCTTCTCTTATCCATAGCAAGTCACATGGACTATGAGGTTTGGCAAATGGATGTCAAGACAGCTTTCCTTAACGGAAACTTGGATGAAGACATCTATATGCAGCAACCCGAGGGTTATGTGAAGAAAGGCCAAGAGCATCGAGTATGGAAGCTAAAGAAGTCTCTTTATGGACTAAAACAAGCTTCTAGGTCTTGGAATATTCGTTTTGATGAGGTGATTAAGTCCTATGGATTTAATCAATGTCAAGACGAGAGTTGTGTATACAAAAAGAGCAACGGAAACGTAGTGGTATTTTTAGTACTAACGTAGACGATATTCTTCTCATTGGCAACGATGTCAAGGTTTTGTCAGACGTAAAGGTATGGCTTTCAGAACAGTTTCAAATGAAGGACTTGGGTGAGGCATCGTACATTCTTGGAATCAAGGTCATTCGTGACAGGAAGAAGAGAATGTTGTGCCTATCTCAAGCTGCTTACATTGATACTGTGATTGCTCGTTTCAGCATGCAGAACTCCAAGAAATGGTTGCTACCTTTTCGGCATGGAGTTTCTCTATCTAAGGATATGTGTCCAAAGACACAAAAGGAGATGGAGGAAATGGCTAAGGTTCCTTATGCTTCGGCTGTAGAAAGCCTTATGTATGCCATGCTGTGCACGAGGCCTGATATTTGCTATGCAGTTGGCATGGTAGCAAGATATCAGTCTAACCCTGGTCAAGGACACTGGACTGCGGTAAAGCATATTCTCAAGTATCTGAAAAGAATTCGGGATTATATGCTTGTTTACCAATCTGACAGTCTAACTCCTTTGGGTTACACAGATTCTGATTTCCAAGCTGATCGAGATAAGAGAAAGTCGACCTCGGGTTATGTGTTTATGATGGGAGGCGGAGCGATCTCATGGAGGAGTGTGAAGCAGAAATGCATCGCAGATTCTACCATGGAAGCCGAATACGTTGCTGCTTCAGAAGCAACAAAGGAGGCTGTTTGGCTCAGGAGCTTCTTACTGGACTTAGGGGTATCCTCGAGTGTGCCTAGGTGTATCACAATTTATTGTGACAATGCTGGTGCAGTCGCAAACTCGAGAGAACCCCGAGCACATAAGGCCAGTAAACACATAGAGAGAAAGTACCACCTTATACGAGAGATCGTGAAACGAGGAGATGTGGTTGTGACAAAGATAGCGTCGTTGGATAACCTAGCTGATCCTTTCACGAAGACTCTGACTGTCAATGTCTTCGAGAAACACGTAGAGGGTCTTGGTTTACGATGTGTTGCAGCTAGACTTTGAGTATAAGTGGGAGAATTGTTATGGCATGTGTTTATATACTAAAAGTTTAGCTTTAGTATAAGTGGGAGATTGTTGGAGTATACTGTAAAGCAAACTTTTACGTGAGCTTTTGGATTGTATTATTCGATTTCCCATTTGACTGAAATAAATGTTTTTCACATTGTTGCATTCTTTATGATTGCTTGTATGCTAAATGTCCAATTATCTTATATTGTAGACAATGTGGTGTGTTAGTAGTCACACAGAAGATTACATTGTCGGTTCCTTATAAGATATAAATGGTATTCACAACTGAGATAGTTATGGACATGACTATCGGTGTAGGTTGTAGTATAAACTGGATGTAGCTTGTCTTGGCTATTGGTTTATACTAGTGCGCTGCGTCGCATTGAAAGGATCACAGTTGAGACGTGTTCTTCTGTTCTGACTATCATGAAGAACCTAGGTCTCGGTGACTCTACTAATTCTTAACCCTAACTGTGGTAATTAGATATATGGGATATTTGTTTGTTACTTTGACTTACCATGGGTGAGGACCAAGTATTGGTTCAATAGCTCCGTATCTTGGGTAACAACACTATCTGCATGATATCTATTTATTGGCATTAGGGCGCCGTGTCCTGGACATCCAGGTTGGTGACGTCCCCTTAAGGAACTCATAAGGATTATCGTATAAACCCTGCAGGTGGATTTAATCCGTACGAAAATAAGGTTGAGTGGTACTACTTAAGGATATAAAGATATTAATTAATTAAAGCAGTCAGAAGCTTTAATAATTAATGGACGTGCGATATCTTAAACACGGGGAATTATATCGAGTCTAATAGAAGCCCTGATTCATTTCGGGATAGGACGGGAGTACAATATTAATACTCTAGTGGAATGAATTAATATTTACGGGCCAAATTGTGTTCTGGGCTGAACATAAGAATTTGGGCCTGTAGGGAGCCCAAACCCTATACCTTCTAAGAGATCCCTAGGCTGGCCCAAGGACCTCTATAAAAGGAGGGATTGCACGTCTTCAACCCTAACCCACATCACAAAACGTGACATTCTTCAGCCACCATCGTGGAGAAGTGATGTGAAGGGTTCAGATAAGACGAGATACAATCCGCTCTTTTCAACCGTTTGGTAGATCGTCGTCCATCCGGCGTCCAAACGTGGTCGGGACACAGACTAGAAGATCGCTCAGATCGAATCAAAGCCTCGAAGAAAGGTAAACTTTCTGTTCGTCCTTTAGGAGCATGCTTAGGGTTTAATCGAAATCATGTATGTACATGTTTGGTATCCGATATCGATCCGTGGGAAGGACCGCCTCGTCGGCGTGTTCCAGCAGAAAAGCCACTCGATCAAGCCAGAATTCGCACTTTGAGAACTTGGCGTACAACTTCTCCCGTCGAAGAGTCTCCAAAACGGTCATCAAGTGCTCCTCGTGCTGTTCTGGACTACGGGAATAGACCAAAATGTCATCAATGAAGGCGATGACAAACTGGTCCAGGAATGGATGGAAGACACGGTTCATGAGATCCATGAATACCGCTGGCGCATTGCTCAAGCCAAATGGCATCACAACCAACCCATAATGACCGTATCTCATTCGAAACGCTGTTTTGGCCACGTCGGCCTCTCTGATCTTCAGCTGATGGTAACCAGAGCGGAGATCGATCTTGAAAAATACACTGGCTCCCCTCAGCTGATCGAATAAATCCTCTATCCTGGGAAGCGGATACTTGTTCTTCACCGTCAACCGGTTCAGTTCCCGGTAGTTGATGCACATTCTCATAGACCCATCCTTCTTCTTGACAAAGAGAACAGACGCTCCCCAAGGTGAAACGCTCGGTCGGATGAAACCGAGACACAACAGTTCCTGAATCTGAGCCTTCAGCTCCTGAAGCTCCTTCGGCACTATTCGATACGGCGCTTTCGACACTGGTCCCGCTCCGGGGACTAAGTCGATAATGAACTCCACCTGGCGGTTGGGTGGTCCTCTCGGGAGCTGATCGGGAAAAACGTCCACAAACTCACGAACAATGGGTATATCTCTGGGAGTCAGCTTTTTCGGAGTTTCCCCAACGATGTTGACAAGAAATCCCTGACAATCCTCTCTCTGCAGTTACTTCGTCGCTTTCACCATGGAAACAACGCGCGGTAGAGTTCAGGACTTCGTCCCGAAGAATGTGATGCGGTCTCCGTCGGATAAGTGCAGCGTCACCTCCCGGTCGCGACAATGGATGTCTGCGCGGTATCTCGTCAACCAATCCATGCCAAGAAACAAGTCGAAGTCATTCATATCGATCACAAACACGTCTACAACTAGAGTTCGACCTCCGATATCGATGCTAAGGTTCTTGGCCAGGGAACTCGTAACTATCTTCCTTCCCGATGCGAGACTGATCTTGAGAGGGTCGACAGTACTCACTCCCTGGGCCCCTAAGGCTGATAAACACTTGGTCGAGACGAACGAATGCGTCGCCCCGGTATCGAATAAAGCGAAGACTAGAGTATGGAACAATGATAACATGCTCGACATAGTACCTGGCTGCTCGGCGGCCTGGTCCAGGTCAAGAGCGTAAATATGGGCGGGTGCTCCACACTGCTGCTGCTGCATTCCTGGGGGTCTTTGGGCTAGTTGTCTCGGTGCTAGCTGTCTCTGAGCGAGCTGTCTCTGGGATGGCTGCTGTCGGGGTCGGTCTGGGCAATCGGCAATCTGATGTCCCGGTCGACCGCAACGGTAGCAAACGTTCTGCCCGGCTAGGCACTCCCCGCAGTGCGGACGTCCGTAGGTGGCACAAGCCGGTAGATCCTGTCTGGTTGGTGGGCCTGCCTGAGCTGAGTCTCTCTGCCTGCGATCCTTCTTGTTGTTACGGTCATTCCATTTTCTCTCTTTCATGTTTGGCATTGGCTGAGGTGGCGCTGGCTGGGCAGGGTGAATGGTGGCTGGCTGTCTGGCTGGCGGTTGGGCAATGGCATCCCGCTGGAGGTACGCCTCAATCTGCTGAGCACGCTCAACAGTCTCAGCATACTCAAAGTAGCCATGACTGGCCACCAATAGTCGAATGTTGCTCCTCAACCCATCAAGGAACTGGGTCCCTTTCTTCTCCTCCGTATCCACGAGATGTGGGGCAAAGGCGCTCTTACGAGCGAACTGACGCTCGAAGTCATCCACTGATCGCTCACCCTGCTGTAGAGTGGAAATGGCGAGGGTAGAACTTATCCTCCAAAAGCGTCCTAAGCTGCGCCTATCTCATGGCCTCACGCTCGTCCTCGGTGCGTAAACGCCAATAATCCTCCCACTAGTCTCCCGCGGCTCCCTCGATCTGCAGTTCGGTGCAAGCCATCTTATGCGCCTCGAAAATACCCATAATTCAGAAAATCCGCTCCATCTTGCGGATCCATTCGCCCACGGCTAGCGGGCCATCCTCACCGGAGAAACGGGGCGGATCATAGGTGCGGAATCGGCTAACCACGACAGCCTGGTCCTGCTCGGCTGCGGCTTGAGGATCTTTGCGTGGCGGCATTCTGGAGATCCAATAACACCTGAATTGATCATTATAACTAATTAAGTAATAGCCATACTAGACTTGAAATAATAAAAATAAATAAATAAATAATTTTCGAAAACACCTAGCTCGGCTAGAGTTCCGGTATTCTTAAACTTCTATGTTCTGGCTCATACTGGAGTTCTGATTTAGTCTAGAGTCCTTGGACTTAGCTGTTCTAGAGTTCTCTTCTCTAGAGTTATATGTCTTATAGGAGGATAGTTATCTAGGCCCCGTACTTGAACTTAAATAAGCAGTTGCAAAACTTAAACTTTGCTTAGGTGACTTACCTCGGAGTCGGCGAGGAGTGAGCGTGGCGTGGTCATGCTTTTTCTAAAACTTTGAAAGGTATCCAGAACACTAGGTGCTCTGATACCAAGCTGTAACACCCCGCCTTGACTAGCTTAGACTTTTGAAAAATCAGAGTTAATTTTTCGCTTTTATTTTCGAAATATCGTGCGAGTTTATTCTTGAAAATACTTTCTTACTTGCTGGATGCTACGAAAACTTTCTTAACTTACTATCTTGGACATAATAAAACATGCAACCAAATCGAGCCACTATGGCGTTACTGGAATTATACATGCAGTCTGTTTGTCTCGCACTAATAACTTAGCGGAAGCTAAAAGTATGAAATACAATCATACAGACTTATACATAACATGGTGGTACCTAAAATGATGGTAAATGTCCACGGCTCATGACCACACTTGCCACACTAGCTCACCCGGCCCGCTCGACTCCATCACCTGAAAAACACAATGGGGGCGTGAGCAAACCACTATGCTCCGCAAAGACCAGTACTGAATTAAACAACATAAATAATAACACATCATGAGCATCAATATATAAGAGCTGAACTGTAAACTTTTCTTTTCTTTTATTTTCTTTTCTTTTCTTAAACTTTGGTCCGTCGACCCTCGGCCCTCGGCCGCTCGTGTGCACACCATCCAGACACTGAGGCCGAAGCCCCAGCCGGATACCAGATGGAGTAGGAAGACCCTTAGGTCGGCCTCTCACCTGGGAGAACTAACTGTCTCAAACATACATCAGTCATGGTACAGATGTTATAAATGATGTAGAATCCAGTACATGACCCCCACCTGGTATACTGAAAATATCTGTTGCAAGTGCTGAAATGTTGGGGTAGCTGTCGGAGGCTTGACTCTCCTTAAGCTACCAAAATTTATAAGCAAATATATCTAAGAAATTTGCTCGACTTATAAAAACTGATACTGAAACTTAGACAGTTAAGCAGGAAAATCAGATATAGCATGAAAGTCACATAATGC
Source organism: Striga asiatica (assembly GCA_008636005.1). Taxonomy (NCBI): domain Eukaryota; kingdom Viridiplantae; phylum Streptophyta; class Magnoliopsida; order Lamiales; family Orobanchaceae; genus Striga; species Striga asiatica. The sequence goes on along the minus strand of BKCP01011181.1, from coordinate 1,085,409 downwards.
ACATAGATGCATATAAACACTTAAAACTTGAATGGATTTTCTCTGCTCGACTGGACTATCTTAGGATTTCCCGGAGAAATTCACACTTCGGCTCTGATCCCCATTTTTTTTTTTTTAAATTTTTCTATACTATCTCGCACCATCCATTCTCGCCGTACTCCGGCGACTATTTTCGACCAACTCACATGCTAAATGAATGTTTATGAATGAATTGTCACTTAAGTCCATGAATGTTCATTTAAGTCATTTACTAGAATAAAATGATCGACTAAACACTCTCGATTTTTATAAAATCAAATATAACTCTGAAAATTCTCAAACTTCACAGTAAAATAGTTCACTTGACCATGTACAGGCTGTGAAAATTACAACTCATTTGAGCATAAATAGCTTTGCTAACTAGCATTTCAATCTTAGCACATAATATGCACTTTACACACATGCATTCAAATAATTTTATAAAATCGTACTCTTCTCCTCTGAAGTTCAAACTTGGTGACATTACTTATAACTCATACAAGAAATTTCCTTTAACATTTCACACTAATCCCGCAAGTATTGGGGGAGTTCTAAAGCATCAAAGTTCAACTCGACATGCATTCGGTCTAACAAATATAACTCACTCATTTCTTATGATACAATCATGAAACTTGGTGTGCATGCTCTTAACTTATATATAAACATGTCCTAAAAATTTCATAATTTTATCCTAAGTATAACTCGAGTTATTCAGGTTTGAAGTCGCAACTGAATTCGCGCATAGAAAGTTCAATTTGCACATCTAACTTTAAAAATCAATAACTAGAGTAATACTAGGCCAATTGACTTCATTCTTGATCCTATGAACTCCTCTATTTCACAAGAAATATCCATAAAATTCTCACATTCCCAGATTTTTAAGAGTATAGGCAAAAACGTACGAAAACATAACATATAGAACATGCAAGAAAACTGGGAGCATTTAAACATTAATCATGCTTGAAACCACCTAAAAACTGAACCTATGGGGCATTAAACTACATCAATCCAATCCTCATCTCATATATAACAATTCCTAGAAAGGATTTAGCAAACCAACCTCTAGAACTTCAAGAAAAATGCAAAGGAACTCGGTTATGCTCGGTTCTCGAATAGCTGCGGCTTCTTGCTTCCTTTGGCTTTTATCCTCGAGTTTGCTGGCACTAAATGCTTCGAGGATGAGAGAAGGATAATGAAGGATAATTATATAGCTGGGGTTCTCGAAATTACTAGCTAGAACTCAAGAACACTCAACAACAAAGCACTCGGTTACATGAAGTTCCTCTTGGCATCTTGAATTGTGCTCTCGGTTTTATGGCTTTTGAAGGATCTTCTCTCGATTTTTTTTCTCTAAGTTTTTAAGGGACATAAGCTGAGGAAATAAGAGTAATAAAAGGCTGGGGAAAGACTTCATATAAGGGTCTTAGGGGCGATGATACTTAGGCAAACACAAGGTGGGAGACGAGGGTGCTTTTTCTCATTTCCCATGTCACATGGATTTAAGCTCGATTATACCATGGTGTTGCTCGATTTTTGGCATGGGTTTGAGGGATTTTGCAGAGAATTTTGTGTTGGGAAGGTGGTCTGGTCAGCATGATGAAGGTAAGTGGGGAGCAAGACCTTACACAACATAATAAAGAAATCACACCCATGCTAGGTTAGGCCTAAAATATTGCTAATGAGGTTTTACTTGCTCTAATGACTACTTATACTTATCTTAGGCTTAAAATGCTGCCATGCTCGGTATATTAGACTGAAAAGGCTGAAGCATTTCTGGTCCAAGCACTAGGAAAAGCTAGGGAATAATATCTTACACTTACATTAAAATAGTCCATGCCCTTGATGCTTAATTAAGCATAAAGAACGACTAATGGGATTTGACTTGTGCTAATGCTCCTTAATGCTAACATTGCATGGAAAAAATTTCTAATATGTATCCTAACATCTGCATGAAATGAGGCTACTAAAATGAGAGGGCCATGGTGGACTTGTGCGCATGCACCCGAGTGGCTCGCGCGTGCGATATCTTTCATGCTCTTGGCACTATGATGGATCGAGGCCACTACTAAGGCCGAGCACTTATCTTCTTAGGGTGCTAAGTGCTAGTACTGAGGCTTTACGAGTCTAGGGTTCAATGGCCGAAGGCTCGATTCGGTACAAATGTGCTACTAGGCACTCAGCTAGGGCTCAACGCTCGATCTCGAATACTTGGCACGAACGAACCATATACTTTAACTATACTAGCATACAAGTATAATAA
>BKCP01011181.1:1034525-1083084 GCA_008636005.1 Striga asiatica | reverse complement strand
AAAAACACATAATATCATGTATAAGCACAAAACTCACATAATAACTCTTGGAAAATACTTAGTTGAACAACTCGAGGTTCGAACACTACCGAATTCACTTTAAAGTCAAGCAAGTGAAACCGTTCTTAATATTATTACTGATTCAGGGTGTTACAAGGGAACTTGTCCCTGAACCTTCGTCAGGAAATGTTATCGGAACCAAATGGATTTTCAAAGACAAAACCGATGAGTTCGGTAATGTGACTCGCAATAAGCAGATTGGTTGCACAAGGTTATACTCAGACTCAAGGAGTGGACTTCGGTGAAACCTTTGCTCCAGTTGCCAGGCTCGAATCAGTACGTATATTTTTATCAATTGCTTGTCTAATGAAGTTCATTGTTTATCAGATGGATGTGAAGTCAGCATTTCTGAACAGAATCTTGCATGAAGAAGCCTATGTGAAGCAATCTGAAGGGTTCAAATATCCCAGATATCCTAGCCATGTCTACAGACTCAAGAAGGCACTGTATGGGTTGAAACAAGCACCTCGTGCTTGGTATGAAAGACTTACGATGTACCTTCTGAAGAAAGGTTTCAAGCGAGGAGGAGTTGATAAGACATTCTTTACCTTGAGAACCAATTCTGACCTTCTGGTGGTTCAAATCTATATAGATGATAGCATATTCGGGTCAACTTCGAAGAAACTGGTTAATCACTTTGTTGAGCTTATGTCTTCGGAATTTGAAATGAGTCTGGTAGGTGAACTTTCATACTTTCTCGGCCTTCAGGTAAAACAAGGTAAAGATGGTATCTTTTTTCATCAAAGTAAATATGCTAGAAACCTTGTTCAAAAGTTTGGTCTTGAAAATGCTAAAAGCCCTCAAACTCCTATGGGCACTCATGTGAAAGTGTCTAAAGATGATGAAGGTACATCTGTTGATCAAACTCTTTACAGAAGTATGATTGGTATTCTCCTTTACCTTACTGCTAGTAGACCTGACATTTGTTTTACTGTTGGTCTCTGTGCCAGGTACTAGTCAGCACCTAAAGAATCTCATATGAAGGCAGTCAAGCACATCATCAAATACATTGGAGGTACATCAGACTATGGATTATTTTACTCTGCTGATACGAATAAATTGTTCATTAGAATCGACATTCTTTAATATAACTCTACTAAAATAAATCTAGAAATGCCAACATCTTGCAGGTTATTGCGATGCAGAATGGGATGGAAATTTTGATGATAGGAAAAGTTCTTCCGGTGGCTGTTTCAATATAGAATCAAATCTGGTATCTTGGTTCTGCAAGAAGCAAAATCTCTTTCTACCGCTGAAGCTGAGTACATCGTCGCAGGGAGCTGTTGCTCTTAGTTAGTCTGGATGAAACAAATTCTCTCTGAGTATGGTATGAAGGTACATTCGGCTCAACTTTTCTGTGACAACACCAGTGCAATAAATATTTCAAAAAATCCCAACCAACACTCACGTACCAAACATATTGACATTCAATATCACCTTATTCGTAATTTGGTGGAAGACGGAACTATTGTGTTGGATCATGTACCTACAGATGACCAGCTTGCTGACATTTTCACAAAAGCACTTGATTCAAAACGTTTTTTGTCGCTGAGGAAATCCTTAAGCATGTGCACTATATAATATTTATGCATGCTGCATTCGTTGATTTTTTTTTATTTATATAGTGTCTCATTTTAATGTTGCCTTGCATTAGACATATTAGTTTGTTGGTTCATCTCATGGTTTTTCCTTGAATAATTTGTCGTGTAGACACATTACTTGATGCTCCTTGAATTCTAACTGGTCTGTTTGGTTAAGCTCGTCATGATGACCATTTAGAACTACTTGTATGAGCTGCTCTCATGAAAATAAGCATCGGGCAACTATCATATGAGGTGTTTGTCTTGATAACCTGTGAAACGAATTACGTGCTTAATAATATTGAGGTGCGATAGCTACTAGTAGTCATTACTTAAGTAATGCAAGTTCATTGGTGAAATAAGGTTGGCCATCTTACTCACTTTCTCAGCATATGTTTTAAGGAAACTTTTTGCGGGGTGATTCACACTTCAAGTAATGAGCTTGATATTGGCGTATAGTTGATGTTAGTAAGCGAAACCGTGTGGAAGTTCAAAGAACGAAGTTAATTCACCATTAGTATTGGGGCTGAATTGCGAATGAAAATTTCATTCTCTGCTAAGAGAAAATGTTGAATGACTTATATCAATTCCGTGGTGTATAAAAGTTGGAGATATAAGGGCTGAGTTAACATGTGGCAAATTCACCTGCATTTTATTAGTGTCGAGCTCATAAAAAATTGACCTATCGTATCTTCTTCTCACATTACTCATATATCTCCCTCTGATTTTCGCATCTCACCCTAAAAATTTCCTAACATTCCTTATCCGTGTGAAGTCCTTCTTTTAGAAATCATGCCTAAACTCAAACAGAAATCAGTGGAGACCAAGAAGGATGTTAATAAACCTTCTCGCAGGTCATCAAAGCCAGAGCACCGAAACTCTACCAAATCCTACAAGTTCCGGTATGGCAGTCGAGAACGAGCAACCTTCACAACCCATGGAAACTAGGGTTTCACCAAGACCTAAGAAATCCTATACGGCGAAGGAGGTTAACCCTGAAGTTGGAGGTGGAATTGAAATAGTTGGAACCGGTTCTCCCTCTGTCGCTAAATCTTTGAAAAAGTGAAAGAAACTCAAGGCGGTTGTTGAAGGAAAGTCGAAGATGGCCAAAAAGAGCATCACTGTTACTGAACCTACTCCGACCGTGGATTCTGCTCCAAAATCTGGTAGAGAATCATCACCTGATCCGATGATGCTGGTGACTCTGCCGAAAAAGAAAGTGAAAATTTCGTTGCTGAACCAAAAAAATCCGACAACCATGTTGCTGTTGAAAAGGAACTGTCTTCTGCTGTGGACGGCAAAGCTATTGACGATGTCGAAGGTGATGGTACTGATGGCCTCTCACTGTGGTAACGCCTTATCTCATCAATTTTATTCTCCTCTATCTGAATCTCGTTACTCCAATGTGTTCTCTCAAATGAAATTTTATCCGGAACGTACTATTGTTGGCGATCATTTTGAAAAACTTGGGTTGGTTGAACTGTTGAAGAAAGTTGGTCTGGAAAATTCCGTGTTGAACGTGGGGAAGTATTGTCCCAAATTGATTGCTGAGTTTTACTCTAACCTGTCTACATTTGTGTCTGATCCTAAGTCCCTGAAATTTCATAAAGTGTTTGTTCAGAATAGCATTGTTGAATTCTCTCCTTCTGTGATCAACTCAGTTCTAGGATTGGCTGAAAGTTCATCTCTGTTTATGCCACCTCTGACTGATGACCTAGATGAAGTTTCTGCTACAATAACAGGTGGGCAATTGAGACAGTGGTTGGCCCCCGGTTTGTTTGTGAAGAGTCTCACACCTCAAGCCAATGCTCTACAGCAAATTGGCTCCTTGAACTGGACTCCCACCTCGCACAAACAATTTGTGACGCCTATACAAGCAAGGGTCATCTTTCGCACTTTATGTGGTTCTCCGTCGGACTTGGGCTCAATTATTTTTGACAATGTGGTGTCCTTTGCTGAAATATCCAAGCCCCACAAGTTGCTGCCTTTTCCTTCTACCATCTATGCAATTCTGAAAAAGGCAGGGATCAAGATGGACCCGCAACGATTAAAAAAAGTTAAGATTCTCTCAAGTGGGAGCGGTTCCGGCGATTCTCTCAAGTGGGAGCAATTGCAGAGTTTCCCCTCCGGCGTTCGTATCTAGTGTCTCTTTAATCGATCCTATTTAATTGCTTCGGTGTCTATAGTGGAGCTGTTTGGTGTTCATAACCCTAACTATGGCAGAATCCAGCTGCATAGGGCATGATGAAGACCTTGCGGAAAGAATCAACAGTTTCACCCTTTCCGAAAAGGATCTAATTACTGGCATAGAAAATGAAGATATAAAAGTCTATTCAGAAGAATGCCAAAGAAGCCTCTTTGGCAAGGTGATAGGTGAACGGAAAGCAGGCTGGATGGGGATCAAAAGAACGATGAGCCACATATGGCGGCTGCAACAACAGATGGAAGTCAAGGACTTGGGGTATAATTTCTTCCAATTTGTCTTTGAGAGCAAAGACGATATGAGGAAAGTGGCTGATGGATTTAGCTGGAGTTTCAAAAATCAATATATAATCCTCAAAGAATGGGAAAGAGGATTGACAAGAAAGCATCTGACATTCCAGGAAATAAACTTGTGGGTTCAGGTATGGAATCTCCCTATTAACTGCCTTAGCACAGACTTGGCCTTAAGATAGGGAAAATTTTCAAATCTGTTCAAAATGTGGTCATAGCCAGCTCAGGCTCTCATGGAGGAAGGATAATTTGATGGTTGGTGTCTTTGGACATAAATGAACCACTTCCAAGGAGTACCAACATTCAACTGGAAGACCAAATCATTAGTGTGGGATTCAAATATGAGAAGTTGCACAACCTCGGTTATTATTGTGGGCTCATAGGACATTTAGACAGAGGATGCAAAAAGAGAATGGAAGCAATTAAATCTGGTTCTGTTAGGGAGGGTCAGTATAGTGATTGGATTAAGGCTATGGAGGGACAGAATTGGATAGACATTGGGAAATCAGGCACAAGATCTTCTCCATCTTCAACCAGGATGCCTGATCCCCCCCCCAGGAATTCTTCTAGCCTTATTGACAAAGGGAAGCAAATAATCCAGGTTCATAAACAGCCTTCCAACCACTCTCACCCAGACACAGTGGCCTCTAACTCCATCCATGATGAGGCAACACCTAACACTCCTTCATCAGTCAGACAGTCAACATCAACCCCTGTCAAGAAATCTCTGGAATTGAGCATCCCTGCAGTGGAAGAGCCACAACAGAGTAAGATGATGGATTTGGAACTGGCTCTCCAAGCTCCTCCACTTCCAATCCAAATGAAGGCTAATCTCATTAAACCTTCAAAGCTCCCTCTAGGCTCTAAACAGAAAACTTGAAAAACGGCATTGAGCAGGGAAGGGAGACTTCAAAGGAAAGAAGGACAAGAATTGATGATCCAAGATAATCCAGGCACTAAGAGATTAAGAGAAGATTCTCTATCTTCTCCTCAACAAACAGAGCAGGACTTAACTATCTCAGCAACAAATAAGAAACTCAAAGGCAAACAAGAACAGGTGGAGGATGCCAGCCTCAAATGGCACCCCAATCCCCAATGTTAGCTGTGGTGTGGAATTGTAGGGGGCTGGGTGGGCCCTCTACAATTTTCCAAATCAGAGAGACCATCAAGGCTCACCACCCCACTTTTTTATTTTTATTTGAGATTAAAAATCTAGTGGCTTTGCTCAATCTGTGGCTAGGAAATTGGGGTATGTAGATAGATTTTCTTTTGTTGATCATATTGGTCTTTGTGGAGGCTTGTTTCTTCTTTGGGATTCCAATGTAAATATTATCAATATTATCAAGAAATCCTTTTATATTACAGTTGAATTTGAATTAGATTCTGCTCATTCCCAGTGGGGAATTTTTGTTTATATGAGCACTTGTAGGCTGACTAGGGCTCTTCAATGGGAGAAAATGGAAAGGGACAAAGCTAACTGGGGTAACATGTGGTTTGCTTTGGGAGACTGGAATGACCTTTGTGCAAAGGAAGACAAATCAAGGGGCACAATGAGGAGTGCAAGAAGCCTCATGGGATTTAATTCCTTTGTTAATAACATGGAGATGGAGGAGCTGTTGGAGTATACTGTAAAGCAAACTTTTACGTGAGCTTTTGGATTGTATTATTCGATTTCCCATTTGACTGAAATAAATGTTTTTCACATTGTTGCATTCTTTATGATTGCTTGTATGCTAAATGTCCAATTATCTTATATTGTAGACAATGTGGTGTGTTAGTAGTCACACAGAAGATTGCATTGTCGGTTCCTTATAAGATATAAATGGTATTCACAACTGAGATAGTTATGGACATGACTATCGGTGTAGGTTGTAGTATAAACTGGATGTAGCTTGTCTTGGCTATTGGTTTATACTAGTGCGCTGCGTCGCATTGAAAGGATCACAGTTGAGACGTGTTCTTCTGTTCTGACTATCATGAAGAACCTAGGTCTCGGTGACTCTACTAATTCTTAACCCTAACTGTGGTAATTAGATATATGGGATATTTGTTTGTTACTTTGACTTACCATGGGTGAGGACCAAGTATTGGTTCAATAGCTCCGTATCTTGGGTAACAACACTATCTGCATGATATCTATTTATTGGCATTAGGGCACCGTGTCCTGGACATCCAGGTTGGTGACGTCCCCTTAAGGAACTCATAAGGATTATCGTATAAACCCTGCAGGTGGATTTAATCCGTACGATAATAAGGTTGAGTGGTACTACTTAAGGATTAAAAGATATTAATTAATTAAAGCAGTCAGAAGCTTTAATAATTAATGGACGTGCGATATCTTAAACACGGGGAATTATATCGAGTCTAATAGAAGCCCTGATTCATTTCGGGATAGGACGGGAGTACAATATTAATTCTCTAGTGGAATGAATTAATATTTACGGGCCAAATTGTGTTCTGGGCTGAACATAAGAATTTGGGCCTGTAGGGAGCCCAAACCCTATACCTTCTAAGAGATCCCTAGGCTGACCCAAGGACCTCTATAAAAGGAGGGGACTTCCCACGTTCTGAACTGAGAAGAGATTTTCGTGAGACACTCCAGCCACCATCGTGGAGAGAGTAACGAGAAGGGTTCGAGAAAGATCGAGGGCAGTTTTCTTCTTTCAACCGTTTGGAGGATCGTCGTCCATCCGGCGTCCAAACGTGGTCGGGACACAGACTAGAAGATCGCTCAGATCGAATCAAAGCCTCCAAGAAAGGTATATCTCTGTTCGTCCTTTAGGAGCATGCTTAGGTTTAATCGAAATCATGTATGCACATGTGTTGACGGACGTTTCCGGTCAACGGTTAAAAAGTCAAATAATGTAAAGAAAACGAAGAAAAGACAAGGAAATACGGTTTAATTACGGTTTTATTAGTGGATCACGAGTTCGGCCTCTCGTACGAGGTCGGCACTTGCGATGTACTTATCTTCCTTGCAGGAGTTTCTTACAAATTCTTTAGAGAGAGAAAATATAAGCTCGAGTAGTTGGGATTTCAACAACCCAAAATAAATGAAGTAAGTTGCTATTTATAGTAGCTTTTAATGGCACACTGTTCGGGTACTGTTCCGCGACCTTGTCGTACAGTAGCTCAATGGGACAAGCCGGCGCTTTTCTGACTGATTGGGAGTGATTTCCGGATTCTCTAATCATTGCCTGCCATACATTTAATGCGAACGTGGGCTGCATTAAATGCGGACACGTTCTAGCTGAGTTGGACGTCCCATCAGCAATCATTCGTAGACAAGTGGCATTATTTTATTGTGTCCGACGTCGTACTTCTATCAGGAGCCGCCTTTGCGAGACTGGGAATTAGGTGCCGATCTCGTAGCCACATGGATGCGGTGCCGATCTCGGAACTGGTTCCCCGTACCGTCCCGGACGACTTTGACTCTCATTCAGCTCGGCACCCACGTGCGGTTTTGATGACCGGCTCCTTCGGCTCGGACCGGCACCTACGTTGGGTCCGGGCTCGGATATCAACAACATGTTTGGCATCCGATATCGATCCTTGGGAAGGACCGCCTCGTCGGCGTGTTCCAGCAATTGGTATCAGAGACTCGGTTTCGTAGATTATCGGCTCTTCCTGGAACATGTAGTTGATTTCGTTTATTCATTTATTCGTTTTCAGTCATGTTCATGGTGTGGATGATATTTTTTATCTCGTTTATGCTTATGGATGGTGTCTATCGCAGCCCTTGTGTATTGTTGTAATCGTTTTTCCCACCAGATAATAAGTATGGGTAGTATAGGCGATTTTGTAGACTGTAGTAGGGCTGTTCTTGTTCGATTTTTGCTGTAATTTTGTGTTCAAAGTCGAACGTGATGAAGATGATCATCCTGGAGGCGGCGGCTAGGGTTTCAGCGTTCACCGGGGCCGGTTTCGTCGGCGAAAACCGTTTTGGCCATAACTTTTGCTACAGGTGTCCGATTTCAGCCCATAATACCACTTCGGAAACGGGAGAACGAGATCTACAAGAGTTACGGCTATGCCGTAATAGCCTGTGGCGGGGTCAAATTCAATCATCGAGATGAAGTTTTTGGCTCTTTTCCGTCGATGGGTGTCGATACCGCGTGAATGGCCCGATTTGCGCGAGATGCCGATTCGAGTGTTCATCCATGACCTTGCTGAATCATGTAATAGCTTTGATAGGCTGTTAGTGGTTGGTTTTAAGGGGCTGCGATAGATGTGTTTTAATTTTCGCATTTTATCGCTTTGTGGATGCCGATTTAATTTTTGCTAGAGCAAGTTTATTTGTTTATGTGTCTAGCTGATTTAAGTCGCTTTTCTGGCATGCTAGAAATCATGTAAATAGGTGCTTTTAATTCTTAGAAAGCTGTTATTGCTTTTATTTGAATTATAGGAGCATGCTAGGATTTATGTGATTTGCGTGTTAGGAGCATGCTAGGAATTTTATTATTTCTTATTGCATGCTGTTAAAAACCTTCAAGTAAAATGACTAAGTGAGTTTAATATGAGTTTTAATTAATTCATTTGGCCTCCACAATTGGTCTTTAAGTAAGGTGTTTGTCGCTCGCGGGACCTTCGGAGTCTCCCCCTAACGGATGCGGCATTCACGAGCTTACTAGATAAGACTTCTATTCAAACGACTTAATCTTTAGGTGAAGTGAGTGGCATACGCGTGACCCATGGGGTCTCCTCCCTAACGGATAGTGTCATTCATAAGTTCACCGGTAAAGATTATTTCAAGATAACCTTAGAAAATTATTTACAAGCGATGTGTCTTCCCCATCGGTAAGTTCATCAATTGTGAATGATTGTTCTTGGGGTTAAATTGTGGTCATCACTTAGATGTGAATCTTAATATAACTCCCCAACGGAGTCCCTGTTTTAATTCACATGGCCAGTGTTAAAAAAAAAAATAAAAAAATTCGACTATTAATTTCATTCGCCATAAGGACAGGTTGGCGTATAATTGAAATTAATGACTGGATGTCTGCTTGATGGACATATGTGTAAACGTCCACCCTAACGTGGCTTGCATGTGTGTTTGTTTAAGTTGTCGAAGGATACATTAAATAATGGTTTTGAAGGTTTCCATATTTTATGTTTCAAATTTATGTGAATTATTGCTTACGTGTTTGCAATTATTTATTTCAGTTATTCATCATGTCATTCAATCCGCTTATGACCATTCTCAATCAAAACAAGCTTACTGGTCCAAATTATTTGGACTGGAAGAGGAATCTGGATATTGTCCTTGTTGCTGATGAGTACAAATTTGTGCTCACCACACCTGCTCCTGCTCCTTTGGGCGCTGCTCCTACCGAAGAGGAAAGGGAGGCTCATCGGAAGTGGCATAAGGCTGATGAGATGGCTCGTTGCTACATTTTGGCATCTATGTCAAATGTTTTGCAACAGCAGCATCACACCATGCCTACTGCTGCTGACATGATGTTGAGCCTCAAGGAACAATTTGGTGAGCAAGATAGGGCTGCTCGTTTTGAGGCTATGCGGAAGATTATGTCTTCTGTCATGCCGGAGGGAGCTTCTGTGCGAGAGCATGTTCTCAAGATGATGGAATATCTGAATGAGATAGATGTGCTCGGAGGAAATATCGATGGCGATGCCAAGATTGATATCATCCTGCACTCGCTCCCGAAGTCCTATGAGAACTTCCGCCTGAATGCAATCATGAACAAGAAGGGCTATACTCTAGCCGAGCTTCTTGTGGACTTGGTTGCAGCGGAGGGTCTTATGGGCAGGGGACCACAGGCTCATGTTTCTGTACAAGCTGGACCTTCTTCATCGAAAGGCGGGAAGAAGAAAAAGCAAGTGCAAAAAAAGAGTGGTGGGAGCAGTGGGAGCAAAGCTGTAGCGCCTTCTGGTGGCGTGCAGAAGCCGAAAGGCAAGTGCTTCAAGTGCAACAAGACAGGACATTGGAAGTCAGATTGTCCCCTCAAGGACACTCCTGGTATGTCTCTTGCTTTAGTTGTCGAAACATGTTTTGCGGCTTGTTCTACCAGTTCTTGGGTAGTAGATACAGGAGCCACTGATCATGTTTGTTACACTTTGCAGGGGTTTCTGCAAAGAAGGCAGCTCAGTGAGGGCGAGATTACAATCAGCTTGGGCAACGCTGCACGAGTGGCGGTGGTTGCAGTGGGAGATGTGCACTTATCTTTTTCTGATTCTGTTTTAGTATTAAAGAACGTTTTGTACGTGCCGAGTTTTCGGAAGAATTTAATTTCGGTTTCGAAGCTGTTTTTGGATGGATATTCAGTTATTTTTAATGACAATGCTGTTATTATGAGAAATAACTCTTTTATCTGTTCTGGCATGTTGGTTAACAATCTTTATACTATTACTTGTGCATATCATACTGTGACTGAGGCTCATGCATCTTCATCACTAAACAAGAGAAAAGAACCTTCTCAGTCGAATCAAACGTATCTTTGGCACCTAAGGTTGGGTCATGTCAATCTAAGGAGGATCCAAAGACTGGTAGGTAATGGCTTCTTGGATTCTTTCCAAGTTGAACCATTTCCAGTCTGCGAATCCTGTTTGGAAGGCAAGATGACTTCTAGGCCTTTTAAGGCCAAGGGGAATAGGTCCAATGATGTGTTGGAATTGATTCACTCTGATTTGTGTGGGCCTATGTCTATTCAAGCTAGAGGTGGTTTTGAGTATTTCGTTACTTTTATTGACGATTACTCAAGATATGGGTACATTTACTTGATGCGCCGCAAGTCTGAATGCTTTGACAAGTTCAGAGAATTCAAGGCAGAAGCGGAGAACCGTCAAGGGAAAAGTATCAAGTCACTGCGATCTGATCGTGGTGGCGAATACCTTAGCAATGAATTTAGGCAATACTTATTAGAGAATGGGATTACATCCCAGCTGACTGCGCCTGGTACTCCCCAACAGAATGGCGTGGCAGAGAGAAGGAATAGGACTCTGTTAGAAATGGTGAGATCGATGATGAGCTATGCTTCATTACCTACCTCGTTTTGGGGATATGCCTTAGAAACAGCGGCGTACCTTCTTAACTTTGTGCCTTCTAAATCGGTTCCGAAAACTCCAATAGAATTGTGGTCCGGGCGCAAGCCCAGTTTAAACCACATTCGGATTTGGGGCTGCCCAGCACATGTGTTGGATAAGGAAGCTGATAAGTTGGCACCTAGAACGGAAGTACGGCTGTTTGTAGGTTACCCAAAGGGAACGAGAGGTGGTTACTTTTATAGTCCTAAAGATCAGAGGGTGGTGGTGAGCACCAATGCCCGATTTCTAGAAGAAGACTATATGAGTGAGCATAAGTCCAAGAGTGAGATTATTCTCAAAGAGTTGAGGGAAGACAATGGCATACCGAGTGTGCAAGAAGATATACCACAAGAGACTGCACAACGTGTTGACTCTGATGTATTTACACCTGAATTACCTCGTCGTAGTGGGAGGGTTGTTCGTCAGCCCGATCGTTTCATGTTTGTGGGAGAGTCTTCGGACTTGATCCCAAGTGAAGAGCATGATAGTGATCCCTGGACCTACAATGAGGCAATCCAAGACGTAGATGCAGATTCTTGGCAGAAATCTATGGATTCTGAGATTGAATCTATAGATGCTATGGAGGTATACGACCTTAAGGACCTTCCTGAAGGCAAGAAAGCCATTGGGTGCAAATGGGTCTATAGGCGTAAGAGAGGATCAGACGGGAAGGTTATTTCCTTCAAAGCACGGTTGGTTGCGAAGGGTTTCACTCAGAAAGAGGGAATCGATTATGATGAGACCTTCTCACCAGTAGCCATGCTTAAGTCGATCCGGATTCTCTTATCCATAGCAAGTCACATGGACTATGAGGTTTGGCAAATGGATGTCAAGACAGCTTTCCTTAACGGAAACTTGGATGAAGACATCTATATGCAGCAACCCGAGGGTTATGTGAAGAAAGGCCAAGAGCATCGAGTATGGAAGCTAAAGAAGTCTCTTTATGGACTAAAACAAGCTTCTAGGTCTTGGAATATTCGTTTTGATGAGGTGATTAAGTCCTATGGATTTAATCAATGTCAAGACGAGAGTTGTGTATACAAAAAGAGCAACGGAAACGTAGTGGTATTCTTAGTACTATACGTAGACGATATTCTTCTCATTGGCAACGATGTCAAGGTTTTGTCAGACGTAAAGGTATGGCTTTCAGAACAGTTTCAAATGAAGGACTTGGGTGAGGCATCGTACATTCTTGGAATCAAGGTCATTCGTGACAGGAAGAAGAGAATGTTGTGTCTATCTCAAGCTGCTTACATTGATACTGTGATTGCTCGTTTCAGCATGCAGAACTCCAAGAAAGGGTTGCTACCTTTTCGGCATGGAGTTCCTCTATCTAAGGATATGTGTCCAAAGACACAAAAGGAGATGGAGGAAATGGCTAAGGTTCCTTATGCTTCGGCTGTAGGAAGCCTTATGTATGCCATGCTGTGCACGAGGCCTGATATTTGCTATGCAGTTGGCATGGTAGCAAGATATCAGTCTAACCCTGGTCAAGGACACTGGACTGCGGTAAAGCATATTCTCAAGTATCTGAAAAGAACTCGGGATTATATGCTTGTTTACCAATCAGACAGTCTAACTCCTTTGGGTTACACAGATTCTGATTTCCAAGCTGATCGAGATAAGAGAAAGTCGACCTCGGGTTATGTGTTTATGATGGGAGGCGGAGCGATCTCATGGAGGAGTGTGAAGCAGAAATGCATCGCAGATTCTACCATGGAAGCCGAATACGTTGCTGCTTCAGAAGCAACAAAGGAGGCTGTTTGGCTCAGGAGCTTCTTACTGGACTTAGGGGTATCCTCGGGTGTGCCTAGGTGTATCACAATTTATTGTGACAATGCTGGTGCAGTCGCAAACTCGAGAGAACCCCGAGCACATAAGGCCAGTAAACACATAGAGAGAAAGTACCACCTTATACGAGAGATCGTGAAACGAGGAGATGTGGTTGTGACAAAGATAGCGTCGTTGGATAACCTAGCTGATCCTTTCACGAAGACTCTGACTGTCAATGTCTTCGAGAAACACGTAGAGGGTCTTGGTTTACGATGTGTTGCAGCTAGACTTTGAGTATAAGTGGGAGAATTGTTATGGCATGTGTTTATATACTAAAAGTTTAGCTTTAGTATAAGTGGGAGATTGTTGGAGTATACTGTAAAGCAAACTTTTACGTGAGCTTTTGGATTGTATTATTCGATTTCCCATTTGACTGAAATAAATGTTTTTCACATTGTTGCATTCTTTATGATTGCTTGTATGCTAAATGTCCAATTATCTTATATTGTAGACAATGTGGTGTGTTAGTAGTCACACAGAAGATTGCATTGTCGGTTCCTTATAAGATATAAATGGTATTCACAACTGAGATAGTTATGGACATGACTATCGGTGTAGGTTGTAGTATAAACTGGATGTAGCTTGTCTTGGCTATTGGTTTATACTAGTGCGCTGCGTCGCATTGAAAGGATCACAGTTGAGACGTGTTCTTCTGTTCTGACTATCATGAAGAACCTAGGTCTCGGTGACTCTACTAATTCTTAACCCTAACTGTGGTAATTAGATATATGGGATATTTGTTTGTTACTTTGACTTACCATGGGTGAGGACCAAGTATTGGTTCAATAGCTCCGTATCTTGGGTAACAACACTATCTGCATGATATCTATTTATTGGCATTAGGGCACCGTGTCCTGGACATCCAGGTTGGTGACGTCCCCTTAAGGAACTCATAAGGATTATCGTATAAACCCTGCAGGTGGATTTAATCCGTACGATAATAAGGTTGAGTGGTACTACTTAAGGATTAAAAGATATTAATTAATTAAAGCAGTCAGAAGCTTTAATAATTAATGGACGTGCGATATCTTAAACACGGGGAATTATATCGAGTCTAATAGAAGCCCTGATTCATTTCGGGATAGGACGGGAGTACAATATTAATTCTCTAGTGGAATGAATTAATATTTACGGGCCAAATTGTGTTCTGGGCTGAACATAAGAATTTGGGCCTGTAGGGAGCCCAAACCCTATACCTTCTAAGAGATCCCTAGGCTGACCCAAGGACCTCTATAAAAGGAGGGGACTTCCCACGTTCTAAACTGAGAAGAGATTTTCGTGAGACACTCCAGCCACCATCGTGGAGAGAGTAACGAGAAGGGTTCGAGAAAGATCGAGGGCAGTTTTCTTCTTTCAACCGTTTGGAGGATCGTCGTCCATCCGGCGTCCAAACGTGGTCGGGACACAGACTAGAAGATCGCTCAGATCGAATCAAAGCCTCCAAGAAAGGTATATCTATGTTCGTCCTTTAGGAGCATGCTTAGGTTTAATCGAAATCATGTATGTACATGTTTGGCATCCGATATCGATCCTTGGGAAGGACCGCCTCGTCGGCGTGTTCCAGCAGGAGCTTCCTATGCAAGGTTACAAATTCACTTTGTGCAATCTCAGGAGTGAAGAAGGACTAGTAGAGGAGAAGCTTGACAGAGCATTTACTTCAAGTGATTGGATTCTGGAATTCCCTAATGCCTTAGTCTCCAACAAAGTAAAAAGTTCCTCTAATCACTCAATGCTCCTTCTTAGTCAGGGGCAGGCTCAACCAAGAACTCCAACAAGATTTCATTCTGACAAGAGATGGCTGGAAATAGAAGGACTTTAAGAAATTGTGTCAACATCCTGGAACCATCCCACATCAGGAACTCCTTTTTCCAGACTCAAAGAAAAAGTTTAAAACACAAGAGCTGCCCTTCTTATTTGGAGTTCCATGTTCAAGTCCAAGAATCAACAAACTATTGAAGTGTTAACCAAGAAGTTAGAAATGCTAAAAGAAGATAAAGCTGCTGATGACTACTGGGAACAATGGAACCATACAAGATCAGAACTAAATGTTGCTCATAGGCAAGAAGAACTTCACTAGCAACAAAGGTAAAAACTGAAATGGCTCAAGGAAGGTGATGGCAACACTAATTTTTGTCATGCTTATAATCTTCAGAAAAGGAAGCTCAATGCCATTACAAGACTTCTTACACCCCATGGATCTGTCCTCACCTCTCAAGGAGATATTGAACACCATATTGCTGAATTCTACACTGATCTGTTTACCTCAGAGGGAAGCTGAGATGGTGAGTCAATTATCAATCTTATTCCTAAGACAATCTCAAATGACATAAACCAGAGTTTATTGAAGTCTGTTTCAGAAGAAGAGGTGAAGACTGCTTTATTCTCCCTGCCCCTAGATAGATCCCCAGGTGAGGATGGCATGAATGCCATCTTCTACCAGCATTTCTGGACTCTGGTCAAAGAGGATGTGTTTGAAGCTATTCTCAGTATTTTCCAATCTGGGCCTCTATTGAAATATTGGAACCACACTATTCTCTCACTAATACCTAAAATTGCTCAACCAGAAACTTTGGTTCAATTCAGGCCAATCAGTCTATGCTGTGTGATTTACAAAACTCTCTCCAAGGTCCTAGCCCAAAGATTTATGGTTTTCTTAAATGCCTGCATCAGCCCTCACCAATCAGCATTTGTCAAAGGAAGGCAGCTCATGGACAACATAATAATAGCTCAGAAGCCTTCCACTTCTTGAACAGACACTCCACAGGGAAAAACTTCTTCATGTCTTTGAAGTTGGATCTCATGAAGGCTTTTGACAGGGTGGAATGGCCTTGTATCCAAAGAATAATGATTCAAATGGGATTTCACCTGGATTTTGTGAAGCTGATAATGGTATGTGTCTCTACCACCTCAATATCTTTTAAAGTGAATGGCAAGGTCAGTGGATACATTACTCCCACCAAAGGAATCAAACAGGGGGACCCCTTGTCCCCCTACTTATTCATCATTGCCACTGAGCTGCTGTCAGCTCTCATTTCCAATGCTCAAACTCAAGGCAGCATCCAAGGCCCCAAACTCTCCAAAAATGGACCAGCCATCACTCACCTGCTGTTTGCAGATGATTCCCTACTATTTTGCAAAGCTGGAATTGATCAAGCAATCCATATCCTCTCTATTTTGAATAAGTACAGGCTCTTCAAAGGCCAAAGGGTCAATTTTCAAAAGTCATGAATCTTTTTTAGCAGAAACACTCCGCAATGCTTTAAAGACAGAATTTGTGGTGTTCTCCAAGGTATTGTTCCTCATAGATCAACAAAATATCTTGGATTGCCATTGGGAATAGGAAGATCAAAGAAGGAGGTTTCTTATCATATTTTATCCTCAATCAGAAGCAAATTGCACGGATGGAAAAGTAAACTTCTCTCAGCAGCAGGCAAGGAGGTGTTGATTAAGTCAGTACTTCAAGCAATCCCAATCTTCTCTATGACATGTTTCAAATTGCCATCCTCAATTTGCAAAGAAATCTCCAAGTTATGTGCATCTTTCTGGTGGAAAACTGGAGATAACTCTAAATCTGGTATTCGTTGGAAAAAATGTGAGAGGATTACACTGCCAAAGATCAAGGGTGGACTGGGATTTGATGATATAAGCCTCTTCAATGAGGCTTTAATTTGCAAGCAACTTTTGGAGAATCACTACAAATCCTGAGCTGTTGGTAAGTAAGATTCTTAAAGATAGATATTATCCTGATGACTCCATATTCAAAGCTGAGAAAATCCAAAAAGGATCTTGGATGTGGAATAGTTGGCTCTCTGTGATGCCCTTTTTTGCAAAGTGTGTGAAGACTGAAATCAGAAATGGTCTCAACACAAGAATCGATGACATGAACTGGGTGCCTGATTTGAAAAAGCCTTATCCAAGTTTGATTGAACTAGCTATGGGGCATATGATTTGGGTGAAAGACTTGCTTCAGAGCAATGGCCTTGATTGGAACAGCTGGTTAGTGGAGCAAGTTTTTGATCAAGAAGATAGTGCTGCAATTCTCAAGATCAAAACTCTAAACCCGTCAAGACCTGACAGGCTGTTATGGGGGCCTGACCCAAAAGGCCTCTTCTCAGTCTCCAACACTTACAAATTCATGGTAGCTCAGAAGCTCCTTAAAATGGATATTCCTGAAGCAAGTAAAAGTTTCTTTCCTCCCCATCAAATCTTTCACAGGTGCTGGAAAATGAAGATGCAAGGAAAAATCAAACACTTCCTTTGGAAGTGCATATCTGACACATTGCCAACTGCTATCAATTTGAGGAAGAGAGGTGTTGATATCAGTGCTATCATTTCAATCTGTGGTGACCAGCCTGGAACTACTGAACATATTCTTTTCTCATGCCCAAGAGCAAGCAGGATCTGGAAATCAGCCCCAGTTCATTGGGATGGCTTACACCATTGCACCTTTTCCTTCAAGGCATGGTGGCAGCAGGTTAGTTCAATTAAGTAGAGTGATGTTATCCAAGACAGGATTCAACTGTCCACTTATTTATTATGGTGGTTATAGAATCTCAGAATCTCTGGATATTTAAAAGATCTCTAATGCCTGAGCACATTGTGATAGCTGCTGCTCATAAGGATTGGTTAGAAGCCTCAATAGTTGTTGGATCATCTAAGTTTTCTTCAGATAGATAGGCTGCTGTGGTTGTTGTTTTTCTTTAGTTTCCAAGTCTTTTTCTTAGTTTTTCCTTTCCTTTGGAGGTTATGTTATCTAGCTAGGCCTTATGGCAGTGGAGAGATACATTTCCCTTGTTTTTTCTCTTTGTTTGGTTGTTGTTGATGTTCTAGGTGCTCTGTGAAGTACCTCTCAGTTTTATTTTAGTAGGTCGTTGTATATTGTAAGGAAAAATCTGTTTTGGTTATATATATATCATCTCTATCGTTCTGGCGAAAAAAAAAAAAAGATGGATCCGCGTGTGGGTGATGAACTTTCTCCGTCTCTGAAACTGCTTGCATTGGCCGGAGTCAAGATAGTTTCCCGTATTCCCTCTGTTGTCAAAGCCTCTGATGTACCTTCACAGCTCCTTGAATTCCTTAACCAACAAGTGGCTGTTCTCACTGGGTTGAAAAAGAAGTTGGCGGATCAGCGACGTTACTACTAAGAGATTATCGGAGCGTTGAAGACACGTGCCCCCTTGACATATAAATCTAAAGAGGGGGAGAAAAAGAAGGCTGAGAGCAAGAGGAGAAACCAAAAGAAAGTTCCAAGTCAAAGGGGAAGGAGACTACTGCCAAAGGGAAAGAAAAAGATGATGCTGCTGCTAAGGGTAAGGAGAAGCTGGTTGAGTCTGATGGTTCAGATGTAGAGGAAGAAGAGGAGGACGCAGATGAGGCTGAGGAGGAAGAGGTTGGTTCAGAAGAGGATACTGAAGCTGGCTCAGATGAAGGTTTTGATGGTGATGGGGAGACTGAAGATGATGACGGATCTGCTTAGACCCGTGGGTGGGCATTTGGCATGTTTTGTGTTTTGTTGAACTAAAAAACTATCTTTTTTTTTTTATGGTTTTTGGTTGTCTAGGAAAGTATGTTATGAACTGCTTTTTAATGGTTTCATTGTTCAGGTTTTAAAGTTGTTCAAATGAACAACTGTTTATCTGCATATTCTAGTATAGTTCATTCTGTATACATGCAGGGTGTTCTTAATGCAGGTTCCTCTAAAGTGTTTTCGATTCATCTGCCAAAGTGGGAGATTGTAAGTTTTGAAGTTTGGCAGTAAATCAAGGAACCTTCATCTGTCCCCAAGTTCAGACAGTTTTGGAAAAATCAAGGGAAGTTTACTTTAAAGCCATTTGTAAATATTTACATATTGGTCAAATAAAAATTGACTAATGCGTGTATCATTTATGTAGGATCAATTAAGATGCGCCTTCCTTATTTCAGAGATACAACAACGGATTTGGACCTTTCAAAAGAAGAGTCAATCAAATCATCCAAGGACTTACCATATATGAATGTGACTTGGCAGCTGTAATATCCCTTACAGTTATTAAAAGTGCAAGTTTTAGTTCTAAGATTGAACTAGTTTCGAGACTAAGATATTCAATTATAAGTTCGAAATTAAGAGTTATTCAAGGAGCAAGCCACACGAGTCGTGTAGGATGAGCCACACGAGTCGTGTGACAAGGCACACGAGCCGTGTGACAAGCCACACGAGTCGTGTGGATGGAGGAAAAATGAAAGTTAGCTTCGGCTTTTTCACACGAGTCGTGTGACAAGGCACACGAGTCGTGTGGAGTCACATGAGTCGTGTGACCTAGCCACACGAGTCGTGTGACCGACAGAAAGGTCTGATTATTGAGAATCCGATTGTGATCTCAACCAGAGGCCATTTTTAAGCATTAACTATGTATTTGTAAAGTATACAAGTTAGTCTTTACCTTGTTTATGTTTAATTATGTTTATAAGTTTTATTTGTTTATTTTGTTCATTTCTTCACTTCATCATCATGTCTCACATTTGTGACTATAAATAGAGGCCTAAAATTCAAAGTTTTTACACTAAAGAAAAATTATCAAAGTTATATAAGTTCATAAGAGAGAATAAGTAGTAGAAATTTTGGTGAAGTGAAGAATTTGGAAGTGAAGAATCAAGTTTCGATTTCTAGCAAGAAGGAGGTAATCTATTTATCTTAAGCTTCATACTAAATTTCATGTTTTGAAAATGAGTTTAGATGTTTATGAGTATATATATAATATATATATATATATATATATATATATATATATATATATCAACGATTTAGAAGTTGAGTTTATAATTGATTTTATGAATACAAGGAGTTAACGTTGTTTCATGATCAATTATATGATATATGTGCTTGATTTGAATGAGATTTTTATAAGGATAAGAATAAGCTGAAAAACTATGATTTAAATCAGTAATTCTTGTGTAAATGAGGAGTACATAAGAACAAGAATTAAGTTAATTGGCATAGTATAGCTTGAGTTATAGATTTTTTTGAAGATGAGTATGCAAGTTGAATTTTATGTTCACTGTTTTAGTTGTGACTTTAAATTCTAATAACTCGATGTGTATGTATGTTTAAATTATTAAATTTTTATGATACGTCTAAATATGAGTTAAGAACATGACTGCTAAATTTCATGATTTAAAGTTGAGAAATGAATGAGTTAAGATAATTAGATTGCATATATGTTAAGATGATGATATATGCAAAAATATTCATTTTATGTTCAAGTTTTTAAAGTGAGATTATTATGAAATATTCTCATATAAGTGATGAGCAATTTGACAAAGTTTTAATTTAATATGTTGAGTATACAATTTTATAAAGATTGTTTTAGGTCTCGCATATTAATATCATAATTAAGTGTTATGATTAAAAGTTGAATTGTATGAGTATTAAGTTGAAATTTTTAGTACCAAGCAAGTTTAAGATAAGTTTAATAGTTTATAAAGTTTTATGAATCATGTTTATGATGTTGGAAAAAGTTAAGCGTTGATGGGTCTACTTCTGGATCTGAAGAGAACCGGTGGATTTGAGCTCAGATCTGCTTGAACCGCCTCTGAATCGTTGCTAGACCGCGAGAACACCTGCAAAATCTCAACGCCGGAAGTGTTTCCGGCGTAGAGCCTCCGACGCTCAAGTCAGTATCAGAGAGATGAAGGGATGTTGTGCAGCAACTATGAGGAGAGTGTGGAATGAATGAGAGTTAGGGTTTAGGGTTACCTCATCTCCTTTCTATAGAAGTGAATAATTATTTGAAGTACCGAAATGCTCAAGTCGTTGGACCTAAAAGGTCCAAATTGCCCCGGTCAATTCGTCTCCCCTCCTTGCTGAGTCACCTCAAGATTCCTTCTTATCCATTGATGGTCAAGAGGTTCCAAGAAATATACCAAGTGTATGGAATCGTCGGAGTGCCTCACGTCTCGAGGTACAAGGAGTCGACCTCGAGTGTAAACGAGTCGACCCAGGATCTTTTGGATCTTCGGAGGCTACGCTCTTGTCAGTTTCTCAGATAGATGTCGACGTTCGGGAAGTCGACTGGACAATGTCGACATCCGAGAGTCGACTTGTAGGGCATCTGCCGTTTCTTGTTATCAACCTTGTTAAGAAGTCGACCTGGAGGAAGTCGACTCCTTCAGTCGACGGGTGCATGTCGACATGTCGAATCGGTTTGAGCCACTATCCGGTCGAGTAGAGAGCCTTTGGGCTAGTATATCTTTAGATGGCTATATCATCTAGTCCCCCCCCCCCCCCCCCCCCCCCCCCCACCAAAATTACTCTAAGCAGTCGACTGCTTAAGAGTAAATTTGGTGATGTGTGGTTGTGTCGTCTTCTTGCCATACTTGCTCGTACTTTCCTCTTCTATAACTCGTCTCGTCAGTTGATTGAGAAACACCTCAACCTCTTATGATTGCTTTTTCGGATAAGTCTGACGTTCTGACACCCTTTTTGAATTTCAAATTTCGGAAACCCCAAAGTGACGTGCGTCACCTCAACCACCGACTCTTCGTACTCCGCACCTCATCAGGATCGTTGGTTCTTCTGTTGATCCAACGATCAGCATCTATTACCCTCATGTATAAATATACTTCGGATTTTTCTCATATCGCTTTTTACGCTCTCAAACTTCTTGTTCTCTCTCAAATTCCCTCAAGCTTTCCAGCGATCTGTGGGTTTCGGCTTCACCGGCGCCCTCCACTTCCGGCGACCTTAAGTTCGTTCAGAGTTCCCATCAACCCAACCATCATGTAACGCCCCGATCAGTTATAACATTAGAACTATTTCACTCGCTCGATTATAGAGTGAAATCGGTATTTTCAGATTTTTCGAGTTATATGATTAAGTGTTATTATTAATTGAATTATGTGAATTTATGTGTTTAAGCGCTCGATTATGATTTAATTATGTGAGATTATTCAGTCATAATGTTAGAAATATTTTGTTCGTGCCCATTCCTTCTCGAGCCATCAAGACTTAAACATTAGAGTTTAGGATCATTAGGATGTTTGTTAGTCTTTTTCCTAAGGCCTAATCATGTCTTAATATCATTAAGCAATAATTTATGTTATAAGACTAGCACTAGGTTCCAAGCTAAGAAATATGGTTCATCCGGATATTTAAGTGGATTATAGGAATTTTTCTAAGTCCTAATCAAGCCTTAGAAAGCATTAGCAAGGTTAACCAATCATTAGCAATATTATACTCATAATCAAGCATAGTGCTTCATTTTTACATTGCAATGTGTAAGAGAATGTTTCCACTCTTCTCATAGTGCATGAGCAGACTTTATTCAGCCTTTTTCAGCCCATAAAATCGTCCATATGCTCAGCCACATGCCACCAAGCCCCACCATGTACATAGAGAAAGAGTTCCACAATCTTTTGTCACCACAATGTCTTTCATGATCTTGCATAATTTCTCACGCCAATGACCTCTATATCTTACTCACTTCTACTACATTTAATCGTCATTTGAACCTCAGATAATACTTAGTATAGCTGTGAGAAAAGCACCCAAACACTTAGAGTAAAAACCAAAGGCCGAGAGTGATTTTAGAAAAAAACCGAGTGCTTGTCTTGAGTTGTTACCAAGTTCTAGCCAATTTCACCTTATTCCAACAGCACATTAACTCATCCCCTCACTCCTCTCTCGTTCTAGAAGCTTTAAACCTAAGAATTTCGAATAAAGCAAGCCAAAGTCGAGGGCTACAAGGAAGCAAAGCCGAGAGAACTTCAACCAAGCATACCCGAGTTCATTTGCATTTTTCTTGAAGTTCTAGAGGTTGGTTTGCTAAATTCTTTTTAGGTCTTATTATTTATGATATGAGGATGAGAATGATGTGTTTTGATGCCCTATAGGTTCAGTTTTTAAGTAGTTTCAAGCATGCTTAATGTTAAGTACTCCCAGTTTTTCTTGCATGTTCTATATGTTATGTTTTTGTACGTTTTTGCCTATGCTCTAAAAAATCTGGGAATGTTATAATTTTATGGCTATTTCTTGTGGAAAATAGGAGTTCATAGGATCAAGAATGAAGTCAATTGGCCTAGTATAACTCGAGTTATTGATTTTTAAAGTTAGATGTGCAAATTGAACTTTCTATGCGCGAATTCAGTGGCAACTTCAAACCTGAATAACTCGAGTTATACTTATGATAAAATTATGAAATTTTTATGACATGTTTATATATAAGTTAAGAGAATTCACACCAAATTTCATGATTTTTTCATAAGAAATGAAGGAGTTATAGTTTTTAGATCGCATGCGTGTCGAACTAATTTTATGTACGAGAGTACTCTGTCCACATGCAAACTATGAATGCGAAACTTTTATGTAAAATTGTGACTGAGTTTGAGCTTAAAATGTTGATCATGTGATTTTACAAAATTGTTGCAATATGCGCATCTATATAACTGAATTTCATGTTATGCTTAAGTCATGAGTTTAATAAGCAAATGAAGTCCTATTGACATGAAATTTGGACAGCAAGTACATGTCTATGTCTACTTTTTAACTTCCAAGTTTCGTGATTTTTGGAGACTTGTGTGAATTTTAAAAATTCATGAGGTTAAGAGCTCAATTATGTTCGGTTTAAATTTTAGATAAATGTAAAATCTTTATTTAATTGAGCTTCATGAGTAGTCATGGGTTAGTATAAGTTAACTGGCCGAAGAAGGTCACCTTCCCGCCCTGACCGGCAAGCAGCCAATGCCGCACGGTCAGCGTGCACGCGTGCCGCCCGGACCGAGCCTAGGTCACTAGTCGAACTCGAGCCGGTTCGGTAGGCGGACCCGATCCGACTAAGTTAGACCGGCTGGTTCAAACCAGATTAAGATAGAGAGATAAATTTAGTTACCAGGATTCAGTCAGACTTTATCCGGAAATCCTAAGATAGTCCAGTCGAGACGAGAAAATCCATTCCAGTTTTAAGTGTTCATATGCATCTATGTGCCTTATGTGATTTTCATGCTATATCTGATTTGCCTGCTTAACTGTCTATGTTTCAGTATCAGTTTTTATAAGTTGAGTAAATTTCTTATATATATTTGCTTATAAATTTTGGTAGCTTAAGGAGAGTCGAGCCTCCGATAGCTACCCCAGCATTTCAGCACTTGCGTCAGATATATTTCAATATACTAGGTGGGGGTCATGTACTGGATTCCACATCATAGATAATATATGTACCATGGCAGAGGTATGTTTGAGACAGTTAGTATCCAGGTGGGGGGCCAACCTATAAGGGCTTAAATATCCCATCTGATGACCGGTGGGGGGACCGACCTAAGGGCCTTATACCCCATCGGCGTGTGCACACGAGCGGCCGACCTAAGGGCCGAGGGTCTTTTGACCATAGAAAAGAAAGAAAAGAAAAGTTTACAATTTCAGCTCTTATATATTTATGTTCATGACACGTTATTATAGATGATGTTTTATTCAGTACTGGTCTTTGTGGAGCATAGTGGTTTGCTCACGCCCCCATTGTGTTTTTCAGGAGACGGAGTCGAGCATGCCGGATGAGCACAGACGTGGCGAAGCGTGGTCATGAGAGTCTCGGATATTTTTACGCACATTTTATGTCCCAGTATTTATGATCATGTATTATTCGGATATGTATGCATGTATTTTCTGTATTTCAGATGCTTCCGCTAGCAGACTAGACAGTGCGAGACAGTTCAGACATTGCATGTTTAATTCCATTATCCCTAGCGGATAGTTTGGTTACATGTTGTATATATGTTTGTGAACAAGTTAAGTTAAGTTTTTATCTGTGACATCCCGCAACAAGTTAGTATTTTCGAAAACCAAGCTCGCACGACCTTTCGAAAATAAAAATTAAAAACTTTACTCTGATTTTAAAAGCTACTAAGGCGGGGTGTGACACATCATGTGTAAGTTTACTATTTTCTTTTACCCAATTTTCCGTCGGTTTTTTTTGCCTTTTTTTCAGTTTTTCTGGATTTTGAAATTCCTGTGTGTTCTTCATGTTCTTCAAACTCTTTTCGCGAATTTTGTGTTGAATCTTTGATTGTGCATGTTTTGCTTGGATTTGTTGTTTTTTGCTTTGTTGGTTGTCGACTTCTGGGATAGAGTCTACTTTTCATTCTTTGCTAAGTATATCCCTGTTGACCTAGTGGCCTTCTCTTTTCTTTCTCTACCCCTTCTTTGTTATTCTCTTAATCGACTCATATCGGCTTGCTGGTCTGTCTCTTGTCGAATCGACTGAGTAATGACTTGTGAGATTCCCTGTTTCCTTTTGACATTGACAGAAGTCAAGTCGTCTTTCGATGACTTTTGGAAATCGACTCTGGTTGTTGTCTTCAGTGTATTATCCCGTGACTTCGCTAATTCCAACCTTTTCTTTTTCTTTTCTTTAGCTTCCGACTCGTCTTCTCTCTCTGGCTCCCTTGGTTGTAAAATCAACGAGTATACTCACCAAGTCGATGAGTGTTCAAGCTCTGATTCTGTTCAAGTGACCGACATTAAGATGGTTTTTCCACCTCCCAACTCTCCTTCTCGCCCCTCTGCTTCCATTGTTGATTGGAATGAATACGACCAAGCGCTTTTGGGGGGCGGTTTGTTTGACATCTCGAATAGCCCTTCTCGAGGAGGCTCTCCTCGTCTCAATCTGATCCCTCGAGGTATACTTCTTAGGTTCTTAGACATCCCCGTATATAGAACGAGTCTTGTGCCTGTACCATTAATTACTCCTCTTCTCGACTCTCAAAATACTGTTTCGATAGCTTGCCCCTTGGTTAGGTTAGCTGTTCTAAATCCTTTTTCTAATGCCTCTGTGGCCGAGGTCGAGGGCTTCAGACAGTTTAGTCGGCTTCCCTCGGAGTGAGAGTTGGTCGCCCTTGGTCCCGACAGTGATTTCGCACATCCTCCTCCTGGCTGCCATACATTTTTCGTGTACCAAGTCGTCTTTGGTCTTCGTTTCCCTATTCAAGACGAGCTCCTGCTGATAAGCAACTTGTACAATATACCAATAAATCAGTTCTCTCCTAACGCCATTCGCATCATGATAGCCTTTATAGTCGTCTCTCGCATAGTACTTAAATTCTTTTCACCCGAGTTTTTCTTTTACTGCTATGGCTATCGACTTTCCAAAGGCGCCCATTGTTTGGGTCGTCGTGTCGGCGTCACTTTCCTCGACGATCTCTCGTCGAACGTAACTGAATGGAAGTCTAAGTACTTTTTCGTTCGACCTACTCCCGGCATGTATCCTTATGTAAATACTTGGATAACTTCCAAAGTAAAACAAAATAAACGGCCTCGCTCCGATGAGTTCGCCATGCTATTGGCTGAGCTAAATAAGCACACTTACAGTGCTCGTCAATTGATCAAGGACCACAAATTGGTCAATCATGCTCGCATCGTCATTTACGAGGATCTTCCTCGTCTCGATGACAACTGCACAATTTGCGTAAATCGATGTCTTAGTTGTGAGCTTTGTAGTGTGCCCGAGATTCCTTTCGAGGATTTCAACTTTATGGTTGTGTTAATTGTCGTCATAGTCGAAGGCTTTGTAGCCTGCTCGAGATTCCACTCAAGAGTATACAACTTCGTAGTTGCGTAAATCGACTTTATAGTCGAAGGCTTTGTAGCTTGCTCAAGATTCCGCTCGAGAGTTTACAGCTTCATAGTCAATTTCGTAGTTGAAGGGTTTGTAGCCTGCTCGAGATTCCGCTCAAGAGTTTACAACTTCGCAGTTGTGTTAGTCGACTTCGTAGTCGAAGGCTTCGTAGCCTGCTCGAGATTCCGCTCGAGAGTTTACAACTTCGTAGTTGTTTTAGTCGACTTCGTAGTTGAAGGCTTTGTAGCCTACTTGAGATTCCGCTCGAGAGTTTACAACTTCGTAGTTGTTTGAGTCGACTTCGTAGTCGAAGGCTTCGTAGACTGCTCGAGATTCCGCTCGAGAGTTTACAACTTCGTAGTTGTTTTAGTCGAAGGCTTCATAGCCTGCTCGAGATTCCACTTGAGAGTTTACAACTTCGTAGTTGTGTAAATCGACTTCGTAGTCCAAGGCTTCATAGCCTGCTCGAGATTCCACTCGAGAATTTACAACTTCGTAGTTGTGGAAGTCGACTTCGTAGTCGAAGGCTTCGTAGCCTGCTCGAGATTCCGCTCGATAATTTATAACTTCATAGTTGTTTCAGTTGATTTCATAATCATTGGAGAGTTAGCCGGCTATATAGCCGTTTTGAAAAATTCGATTTTTCATGCAATCATAGTAAAGTCGACGCATAAACATAAGAAACATAACTGAGGCATAAACTTTGAGATTCATTTCATCATTGAATTCAATTCAAACATCGTTCAATACAAAAAGTAGTTTGAAACATTGCCTTAAGCGTAAAAGCGTTTGAGATGGATCACGTGCCAGGATCGCGGGAGTTGTCGACCTTCTCCGTCCTCGAGTTCGTATGCACCCCTCTCGAGCACCTTTGCGATGGTATAGGGTCCATCCCAGTTAGCTTTGAGTTTTCCGACATGTTTGAGAGCGTCGGCTCGCTTGAGGACGAGATCCTCAACTTGAAAATGTCTGGTTCGGACCTTCTTGTCGAAGTTTGCTCGCATCTTCTGTTTGTATTCGACGGATCGCACCCAAACTTCCTTTCGGCCTTCTTCTATTAGGTCGAGAGCCTCTTCGATCATCTCCTTGTTTTTCTTTTCCTCGTAGAACGTCGATCTGTGGGAGTCCAGGCCGACTTCTACCAGCAGCAGTGCATCCATCCCATAAACCATGTGAAATGGAGATTGTCCCGTCGAGCTCCTTGTAGTTGTCCTATAAGCCCATAGGACTGCCGTCAACTCGTCGACCCAGGCTCCCGATGCTTTCTCCAATCTTTTCTTCAACCCTTGGAGAATAGTTCGATTGGTTACCTTGACTTGCCCGTTTGCTTGTGGGTGTGCGACTAATGCAAATCGTTGCTTAATTCCCATGTCAAGAGACCATGCTTGGATCCGTTTCCTTGGAATTGCGTCCCGTTGTCTGAGATTAACACTTTTGGAATTCCAAATCGACAGCAGATATTGTTGAATAGGAATTGTATCATCTTTTCTTCGGTAATTTGAGCCAAGGGTTCCGCCTCGACCCACTTGGTAAAATAGTCGACTGCGACTACTAGAAATTTTCTTTATCTCGTTCCCATTGGCAACGGGCCCACCAAGTCGATTCCTCATTGAGCAAAGGGAATTGGGGAGCTGATTGTCGTCATGTACTCAGCTGGGATATGGGTAACTTGGCCGTGTCGCTGGCATTTATCGCATTCTCGCACAAGTGTTTCTGCCATCATCCGCATCTTAGGCACATAATACTCTGCTCGCAGTGCTTTACCCGTTAGGGCTCCATGTGCTCCGCAACATCCTTTATGGATTTCTTTTAGAACATGAATTCCTTCTTCTTCGGAAACACACCGCAAATGGGGCCCGACTAGCAACTTCTTATATAGGATCCCGTCGACCTCGAAATACTTGCTTAAATATTGACCCATCATTTCCGCCTCTTGCTTGCCTCTTGCAGGGACTCGACCCTGCAAGCGTTCGCGAATCGACTTCCTCCAATCATCCTTCTCGTCGACTTCCATCGCCTCACTTAGAACACTTCCTTCCAAGTGCATTGTAGTGATATGATTCCCCACCTTTCCTTCGTTTGAGCTTGCAATCCTTGCGAGCCAGTCGGCTCGTTTGTTTTCTTCTCGCGGGACTTATGTCAATTCGAACTTCTCCAAGCCTTGTATA
The DNA here is from genome assembly GCA_008636005.1 of Striga asiatica. NCBI lineage: Eukaryota > Viridiplantae > Streptophyta > Magnoliopsida > Lamiales > Orobanchaceae > Striga > Striga asiatica. The sequence continues at coordinate 1,054,329 of BKCP01011181.1, read as the reverse complement.
AGGCTTTGAATCTCCTCAACATACTTCATCATTCTATCTTCCTTAATTTCACAATTCCCCAGCACTTGCCCGACGACGAGTTGTGAGTCGGAATGCGCTGCAATCTTTGTCGCTCCGCCACCGATTGCAGTTGAATCCCCTTGATAAGTGCTTCGTATTCAGCTTCATTGTTTGAGGCTTTGAACCCCATTCTAATGGCAAAGTCAAGTTGCTCCCCCTCGGGAGATATGAGAACGACTCCTAAACCAGACCCTTTGGCAGCGGAAGACCCATCGACATGCATCACTCATTTTTTCTCCTCTCCCGTGGTGCCTTCTTGAATGAAGTCAGCTAAAGCTTGGGCTTTAATGGCTCATCTAGGCTCGTACTTGATGGAATATTTGCTCAGCTCGACTGCCCACTTAACGAGTCAACCAGAGACAGTAGGTCGACCCAATGTTTCTCCCAACTGGAAATTGGTTCTCACAACTATCGTATGATTCAAAAAATATGGCCTCGTTCTGGGTGTGAAGACGAGGACTTGCTTTTCACCAAGATATCATCAACATACACTTTCATATTTCGACTAATCTGAGGTTTGAACATGCGATCCATCAATCGTTGTTAAGTTGCTTCTGCATTTTTTAGGCCAAAGGGCATGACGACATAGCAATATATCCCCTTGCTCGTCACAAAACTCACTTTACTTTGATCCTCCGGGGCCAAGGGGATTTTGTGGTACCCTTGAGATGCGTCCATCATGCTCAGCAATTCGCAGCCAGCTGTGGAGTCGACTAGCTGATCGATTCTTGGCAAAGGATAGTGATCTTTTGGGCACGCCAGGTTTAAGTCACGAAAGTCGATGCACATACGCCATTTGTTCAGTGCTTTCCTCATAGATAACCATTCAGGGAATTGGATTTCCTTGATGTGCTTGGCTTTCAGCAGCTTGTCCACCTCGACTTCAATTGCTTTGTCGATTTCAGCGCCATGGTGCCTGAGTCGCTGTTTCACAGGTTTTCTGAGGGGGTCGACGTGGAGCTTGTGCTCCATAACATCTGGGTTGATTCCCGTCAACTCCTCAGAAGAGAAAGCAAATATGTCCCGGAATTCCTTCAACAACCCCACAAACTGTTCTCGCAACTCGTCCTCTAACTCTCTCCCGACTTTGGTGGTTTGGTCCTCCCTTTCTCCAATTTGGATCTCCATCAATTCTCCATGTGGCTCGAGGTCACTCCCCCTCGGCCTCTTTTCACTCGTCATTGGTTTCTTCCCCTTCTTGATCTCCGCCCGCTGGTTAGTTTTCACCGCGATTTGATAGCATGTTCTTGACAACTTCTGGTCCCCCCGAGCCTCTCCCACTAGATCTCCAACGGGGAACTTCAGCTTCATGTGGTAAGTCGACACCACTGCCTGGAAAGCATTGAGCGCTGGCCTCCCTAGAATTACATTGTAAGCCGACTCGACGTCGACAACCACGAATCGCACCATCTTCACATTCCTCAAGTCGCCTTCCCCTAGGACGACAGCTAACATGGTTTCTCCCAGGGGTGCGACCTCCGAGCCGTTGAATCCGAAGAGAGATGTATGTAGTGGGGTAAGCTCGATGTCGAGTTCCAGCCTTCTGAGACATTCGTAAAAGATAACATTCACCGAACTCCCCATGTCGACAAACACCCTTTGCACCTCATATCCTAATATCTGTGCGGTTATTATTAGGGCATCATTGTGTCGTCTCTCGACTTCCCCCACGTCCGCAGGTCCAAAGTTCATCATCGGTCCACTCTCGTCGACCTGCTGCACCTCGACTTTTGCATATCAGCCTCGAGCATACGCCTTTCTTGCACGATTGGAATCTCCATCTGTCGACCCTCCGAAAATCATATTAATTACTCCCCTTTTTGGTGGGAGTTCCTCCTTCTCCGGTGACCTTGCCCTCTTACGAGGGCTTTTTCTTCTCTCCCTCCTTCTGCTCGACCTCTCTCGATCCTTGTATATGAATTCTTTCAGATGGCCCACTTTTATCAACCTTTCTATCTCGTCTTTAAGATGTCGACAATCGTCAGTGTTGTGCCCATAATCTTTGTGGAATTGACAGTATAAGTTGCTCTTGGGCTTCACTGGTCCATCCTTTCTCGTCCTTGGCCACCGCACGACATCAGCTCGGATCTCCCTCTCCATCACTTCCAGAATTCTCACGAGAGGGCCGACAAGGGTGTGTATTGAATCGGCCTCCATCCTCTAGATAGTCCTTCACCCCTGTCAGCTCGTGGTGATCCTCTTCTTTCTCCTGTCGACTGACTCTTCTTCTCCTTCTTGTCGTCTCGACTTTCAGTCTGGGACATTTTCACGCTTTGCATGTAGTCGGCTTCTGCTTCCTCGACATTCATATACTTGGCACACCTCCCCAACACGTCGTCGAAACTCCTACCAGGTCGTTTGGCCAAAGAGTTCTTACATAACCCTGGTAGAAGTCCCCTCGTCAGTCCTCCTGATTTGATTTCCTCTGTTGCCGTCGGGCACTCGACACACACCTTTGTAAATCTTGCCACATACTCTCGCAACGACTCACCCTTCTTCTGCTGCATGCTAATCAACGAGAGGTAGGACTTCTCTTGAACCCTCACGCTTGCAAACTGATTGAGAAAACTCGAGCTGAAGCCATCAAAATCCTTAATCGACCCAGCTGATAGTTGGTGAAACCAGTCCTGGGCCGACCCTGTCAGAGTCGTCAAGAAAGTGCGGCATTACACCGGGTCACTGTAGCGGTGGAGCACTGCCATATTCTCAAAACTCCTCAGATGTCGAGATGGGTCAGTGGAGCCATCGTACCATATGTTCAACTCCCTGAAGCCTTTAGGCAAGTCGGCTCTCAAGATCTGCTGCAAGAATGGGTGTTCCTTTGCTCCTCTGTGTTAGAGTAGGATACCCGGCGTTCCAATCGGATTGCACGTATTCTACTTGTAAATACGATCTATTGGAATTATATTGTAAATAAGGCATTACTTTATCTTAAGAGAAAGCATTTATCCTATAATTGCACTTAAGATAAAATCCCTAGATCACTTATGGTTATAGTGTATGGTTGCGCATAGAGATGGTGATCATGGAACATACCTTGAAAGCCGTGATCTTAAATACAGTTCCAAGTCGATGGATGTTTCGAGATGGGATATCGAATAATCCATAAAAGACTTGCACATAGTTTGTACGCTTGTTGGATAAGAATGTTGCATTCCATCAACATTAGCGTGAGACGCAAATACATTTATGTGGGTGCTTGTTAGAGAACAAGTTCACTGGACATGACCGTATGAAAATTCTTAATGAAGAATTATTTTAGTTAATAATCTGTCGAATAAGAATTTTCATGTTACAATAGTACATGACTAATCCTAAGACTTGAGGCACAATGGTAACTTTGTGCATATTACATTCTACTTTGATTTATCCTTTTGGTAGCTAGCACTATCGTATAAAGGGATATTTTAGGTATTATGTTAATATGTATGTAAGTTTGTTAGTGGCCAATAAAGGATTCGACACTTATGAAGATAAGTGAATTTCCTATGTATTTCATAGTTATTAATCCAAAGTCCTTGGCCAAGGCAGAGATGAATAGTGATTCATAACCGGGTTAATAAATATGAAATAGAATCATAGTTATTAAGTCAATTTGGGTTTCGACAAAATCATACCCAAGACTTAATCGGGAAATTAGATGTCGAAAGGATTTTACATGTATGGAGTTGTAATCGGAATAGGTTTACTCGCTATTCACTTAATACTAGATTCATGATACTTGCTAGGTGTTACCATGATATGTGGGTTCATGAATTAAGGGGTTAATTCTTGAATAAGAGTTAATAAGATTTAACTCAAATTACAAAGTTTTGTAAACCCACTACTAGTATTAAGGTCAACCTAAAAGGTCACACCTATTATGAACAAAGGTAAAGATTGTATTTCTAATGGTTAGAATTAATTGATAAATATCTAATTTGATTAGATATCAATTAAAGGAATATATTAATCAATAAGATTGATTAATTACATTTTGGATATTACTTTAGTAATTAAGGTAATTACTAAATTAATAAAGTTGAATTTTAAAATAGGATTTTAAATTTCAAAATCCAAAATAATAATAATATGATTATTATAATATTGGGAAAATGATATAATAATAAAGTCTTGAGAAAGATTCTCAAGATTTATTATCCAATTATTATTTATATCTTTAAATATGATTTAAGGATTAAAATAATAAATATGATTATAATAAAATGGTTGTTGATGGTTGTTTGAACTACTTAACATATCTTATTATTTTCAAAGTCAAAAGTTAGTAAATACTATTTAAATAAAATTTGATTTTCTTTAAATATTACTAAATGTTGATTATTTTATGCTAAAATGTTTAGTATAAATATGTGCAAAATGGTTTTGCATTTAAGAGAGAAGTTTTGATCCTAAAATTTCTAAGTGTTAGAAAGAAGAAGAAAGTGTTCTCCATAAAATTCAAGAAAGAGTTCTTGAAAATTCCCAAATAAAATTCATAAATATTCCTATACAAGAAAACCGAGTCTTTTCTACTAGCGAAGGAAAGTCGTCGGAACCGGGCTTCATAGGGTGGATACGTTTAGAGGGAAGACACTTGGATTCCTAAAGCGAGTAACCTCAAGCCGTTGAAGTTACAACCGGGAATCGATTCCCTCATCCATCATCAATTGTGAAGGAGTTCAAGACATTCGGTAAATATTTTTACTAGTATTAACTTTATAGTAACAAATCAAAATTTGTATATGATGCATGTTTTAAAGATGACGATCAGTTAATTTGCAATTAGTATGTACGGGTATAGTATTTATATGATAAATACTTACTTTAAAAATTTTAAATTCCGCTGCATACAGCCCGTACGGTACTAGCGAACCCAACACTCTGCTCTTTCTCCCCCCCAACTCGAGCCTGCAAGTCGCGGACCTGGGCCAGCAACTGTTCCAACGTCTCGTCCCTCGCCTGCGGATTGATAGTTCGAATGGAGGATTCCTTCTCGTCCACCCTTCTGTTCTGCTGTACATTCGACGGAGATTGCTGCTCGACACGAAGTTGTTGCTCGACCCGCGGCTGTTGCTCGACCCGCGGCTGTTGCTCGACCTGCGGGTTCTGCTCGACCTGGGGATTCTGCTCAACTCGCGCCACTTGCTTCATCTGGGCGGCCACAACTTCAGCAATCATCTTTTGCATTTCGGTTCTCGTCATCGTCAGCATTTGCTCCTCGACGCGGGGTTGCGTCTGCGTCTGGTCAAGCACCTCCTGGATCTTCTTTCCCTCGCGTCGAGACATCTCCGTTGGTTCCTTCTCTCTAACATCTGGGTTAGGGTTTTGACTTGTTTCTATCTGGGTCAACACTTGCATCTTCACTTCGGAGGGAGTGACGGGTGTTTCTCCCCCCAGAGTCAACCCCGGTGGTGGAGGCCCTCCAAACGGTGGAATTCCCATCATCTGCATCACTAGGTGTCTAGGGGTGGAGAATGGTGGTGGCCTCTTGTCCGTCCATGCTCCCCTAAACTCCTCATTCAAGTTTCTCTGCAAACCTTCCTTCTCAGCTATCTGCAAATAGATCGGAGCTAGGTGTGAAGCTCTTACTTCCTTCAAGAACTCCCCACAGACGGCGCCAATATGATGGGTCTACTTCTGGATCTGAAAAGAACCGGTGGATTTGAGCTCAGATCTGCTTGAACCGCCACTGAATCGTTGCTAGACCGCGAAAACACCTGCAAAAACTCAACGCCGAAAGTGTTTTCGGCGTAGAGCCTCCGACGCTCAAGTCAGTATCAGAGAGATGAAGGTATGCTGCGCAGCAGCTATGAGGAGAGTGTGGAATGAATGAGAGTTAGGGTTTAGGGTTACCTCATCTCCTTTATATAGGAGTGAATACTTATTTGAAGTACCCGAAATGCCCAAGTCGGTGGACCTAAAAGGTCCAAATTTCCCCGGTCGATTCATCTTCCCTCCTTGCTGAGTTACCTCAAGATTCCTTCTTATCCATTGATGGTCAAGAGGTTCCAAGAAATATACCAAGTGTATGGAATCGTCGGAGTGCCTCACGTCTCGAGGTACAAGGAGTCGACCTCGAGTATAAACGAGTCAACCCAGGATCTTTTGGTTATTCGGAGGCTACGCTCTTGTCAGTTTTCTCAGATAGATGTCGACGTTCGGAAATTCGACTAGACAATGTCGACATCCGAGATTCGACTTGTAGGGCATCTGCCGTTTCTTGTTATCAACCTTGTTAAGAAGTCGACCTGGAGAAAGTCGACTCCTTCAGTCGACGGGTGCATGTCGACATGTCGAATCGGTTTGAGCCACTATCCAGTCGAGTAGAGAGCCTTTGGGCCGGTATATCTTTATATGGCTATATCAAGCATGTCTTGGGTTAATGTGAAATTTAGTTTATTTTCACTTCCGAGTTATTTAAGGGACATGCGAGTATAAGCCAATATCTAAGATTTGGAAGATATGATTTATATGGGTTAAGCATTTGACCTTGAGTAAAAGTTCAAGAAGAGTTAAGTTTTAGGATTCATTTGAGTAAAAGCATGCCTATTAAATATTAAGATTTGGATAAGTTGTCCGTTAGAGATAAGACTCCCAACATCTTATTGAGTATACGAGCATAGTACTTAGTATATTTGTTTATATTTTTATGTAGCTTGCAGATACAGCTACCCAGAACAACACTTACAGTTTTCAAAACTTTGAAAAGAAGAAAGGTGGGGACCCAGAGTGGATATTATCTAGTTTATACGCTTGGGATGAAGGCCCTCAGTTGCCTTACGAGTACATCCTAAGTTCTGGTGGAGGCCCCAAGTTGCCTTAAGAAATATCCATCAGAGTGTGCACACGTATCCGATCAGATATCGGCCAGTTTAAAGATTCAGTTTCAGTACCAGAATAGATTTCTAGTTCCAGTTACCGATTAGATATCGGTTATCGGTTTATGATTGTCTTTATTCAGTACTCATCCCCATAAGTTTATTTCAGGTAACAGGTAGAAGAGGAGGTGTGAGTGGAGCAGTGTTGGTGTGGATCGTGGACTCAGACTGTGACAAGCTTTTATATGGATATTTATAACAGTCTGTATAATTAATCATGGTTTTAAGTAATTCCGCTACGTATATTAAGACTTGAACTTGCATTTTAATAAATTTCAGATTTCAGGTTTTCACCATTTCAGAACTATGAATATGGTATAGTTAAATGCAAGTTTAAATAAATCTGTCTTCTTTATGTTTAAAGTAGTATTAGACAAACTAGATAAAAGATAAGTTTGAGTAGCATCCTGAGTTAGTCGCAAAAGATTTCGAAAGATTTATAAGTATTTTCAAAGTAAAACTTGCGAAAAATTTACTCTGATGAGCGGGGTGTTACAGGTGGTACCAGAGCTAGAGTTTAAGAGCTCTGTATACTAAAAGTTTAAGTTTCAGAAAGAAAAGTTTTCAGAGAAGTCAAAGTTTTTACAAGAAGTTTCTAGAAAACCTGACCACACCTCGCTCACACCTCGACGACTACCAGGTAAATGTTGTTAAAAGTTTTTATAAAAGTTTTTTTTTAATATATTCAAATTTATTAAGTCTGCTCAATAAGATTTTAGATATCCGAACCCTAGAAATCAGTCTAGATGCTCATATTAGTATTAGAGAATCTTAGTAGTATCATATATATATATATATATATATATATATATATATATATATCCTCCTATCAAAAGTCAGAATTATAATCAGAAGTTCAGGTATCTTATCAGTTAGATATCATGAATTAAAATTTGCAAAGTTCGAGATCAAGTTATCAGTTATTTTATTAGTACTTGTAGAATAAGAACAGCCCTACAAAGTACTTTTCAGAAACCAATGAGTATGAGTTTAAGGTATCGATATATAATAGTCACTTAGCTGGGTAAATTATGGAAACCTGGAATAAGAGTTATTAGTCCGAGTTTACCTGTAGACTTGAAGTCGAACCTTAACAGATATCAGTCAGTCAATAAGTATCACATTCCAAATATCGAGATGATTATTTAAACCTCTCAGAAGAATTTTAGAAGTTAAGCAAGAATCATCTGGATATGTGAAAGTTGAAGATAGTTTGTTTAATAAAGCAAAGATTAACAAGTTTCCATCTATTCGTCAAGTAGAATGATGAATCTGAAAAAGGAGCAAGGCTCCGTTTCTAAAGATAAATGATGAGCCAGAAGTAAGCAATTGCGAGAAGAAGCAAGAAAGAGTTAGATTAACCGGAACTCTAGCACAAGCTAGGTGTTTTCGGCAAATCGTTAACAATTTCATTAAGTCTAGTGTAGCTATTTATTAATGGCTATACTATTCAAGTCAAATGGTTAGTGGTTATTTAGAATACTGCTAGGCAGAGTTTTAAAAACCACAACAAAGTAAAGTATGGAATTTTGACTGAATTAAGAATTTTCTAAGTCTAGAAGTCAAGTAGTGAATCAAGTATATATCCGAAGAAGAATACTGGAAGATCGTATCATTGAAAGTCAAGAGCCAGACAAAGATTCGTGTAGATACAAGCACACTGTTGAGGATTTCATTATTTCTATGAAGCTAGTACAGAAGCATCATAAACAACAGAAAATGGGGATACAGACAAGTAGAAGAGAATCCTCAACTAATACAAAGTTATATTACATAAAGGGAGGGTGCGTCTCAAGAGCACAAGACTCCATAACTCTGCCACCCATCATGGCTATAGTTTCACAAAGATAGATCTAGAGGATCAAAGGCTCGCTTGCGTTTGAATCCTTGAGTTTGCACAGAATCTTGAACTGTTGAGATGCTGTTTTGAAGCTTCTTGATAAGTTCAGTGGATGTGTCAGCAGACTTGAATATTTCTATTTGTAAAGGAGATATAAAAGTTTGATACACTCCTTCATCTAGAAATCCAATCAAGTTTTGGAAAAAGTTATTGAAATTCAACAGACCAATAGGTTTGGTATGAAATTTCACTTCTGCCCAAGTATGTAACACCCCGTTTTATTTTAAAGAATTTATCAATTTATTTAATAAAAATTAGAGTTTTTTTTTTTAAAAAAAAAATTCCAAGTTAAAACCTTTATCAAGAAATGGGCGCTACTTACTCACATCAACAAACATCACACATCCAACAATACAAAGGAACTACACATGCTCGAGCTAACAATAAAACAAATCCCAAAACATAAGTCTCAAACCATTTCAAAAGGTCTAGTTTTTATTCAAAGTTCAACCAACTCAAACATAGTTCAAAAAAAATGAAAACAGTAAATAATCCAAGGCAAATAAATAAATATCAAGTTTACGGAAGCATAGGTTTTCAACACATATGACCACCATCTCGCTCGTCCTACGCCACCGCCTCCAGCTCGTCTCAACCTAAAACAAAGGAAGAGAGAAGACAACAAGAAAATAATGGGGGTGAGCATAACCAACAAGCTCACCATTATCGCACAGTATATCTCGCATAACATTTTAAACCATCATAACCATAGTATTCAGTATGCATAGAATCCAACAGTCTAACTCCCTACTTGGCCCTATCGCAAACCTCCTATGTACATACAACAACCTTCCGATCACACACGGCAAGGAAGTAACTGGAAACCTTCCCATCACCGAATGGCTACGGGCCTGGGATCCTTTCCAGGAGACAGTAGAGATGTTTTTCCCATTCACGAATATCATACGGACCTGGGCGTCACCTCTCCGAATCTACGGGCCGATGACCTCTCAATGTTTATGCATCCTCAAAGGCACTAACATACGGGACACCTAGACTAGGGTTCTCACGCATACATCATTTTTCAAAACAAAGCATTTATACGAAATATTAAGTGCGATAAATATGGAATACATCATAAATGTACCCACCTGATAGCAGCAACAGTTCACAGAATCACAAATCCAGAAACGAGGCGAGGTCAACACTTCTTAGACACCTACATTAAGTCAAGATCCTATAATCAATATCTATCTCGACTTAAATCGGAAATCTCAAGACAGACCTAGTCGAACTCGTTTCGACTAAGTAGTTCGTGAAGTCCTAAGGATGTTGGAACACTAAGACTCGGCACTAAACTCGACCAAACCACATAAGGCAGTTCACATAAATCCATCCAAGGATTGACCAAGTCAAATTTACATCAAAACTAAAAGCAAGTCAATTTCCAAATTTTTATATAAAAATCATGCTTCGAAAATAGAAATCATTTAATCGCATGAAAATATATGGTCAAGCTACCCTACGACTTAGGCTCTGAAAATTTACACAAAATTTCATCTTCCAAAAACATGTAAAACCACAAAGTTTCAGCTTTAAACTCAAAATATCCTAATTTATAAAATTCTAACAGGATATCAGCAAAATGGGCAAATTAATTCATACTCGGACTTAATGAATGAATCTGAACTTGAAAATTTTACACAACAACATACAGCATGATAGAGTCCATGTATAAAAATCTCAGCCTTAAATGTTGACTGCTGCTATTTTTAATAATTCATACGAGTAACAGCAGTTTATTGAATTTAAATCCAAACTGAATAAAAACGGACTCCACAAATTCCCATCTTTTACAAACATGATCAAACACATAAAATAGGCCTCTCAGTAAAATTTCAGAATTTTTCATGCAGTAACCAATTTATAGAAATTCAAACAACGTTTCTGCAGATTCAATAATAAAATATTAACCACATCAAATCAACTCCAAAATTTCTAAAAATTTAACATAACACATATAAATCACAGAGGCATGACATATTCGAATTTCAGCTCATTTCAGTCAGGCATGAATGTTTTTATGCATTTAACATTATTCTGATCAGATTACACTTTAATTATTACAAATAGCTACAGGCCTCTAAAAATTACGAAATTTTTACACAAGGCAGGCAATGAACAGATAAGATATCCCTCAAAATTTCACATCGTTTCGAGCAGCGAGCTATTTTTAAAAATTCAAACACCGAAACAGCGATTAAAAAGCTCGACGACTTAGAAATTAATTCACAACATAAAACTTATCATCCGAGGCCTTTTCATAAGACCAAGGACTCGACATTGTTCCAATATCCACCGACTTACACAAATTTCGAGGTCTCGTTCGATTTTTGAGAAAATCGAAGAGATCCCGAACATACGAACACATAAAAATCACAACAATACATATATTCGCACATATTCACCTCCATAAATTCACACATATATAACACGAGAACTTCACGAAAATGAACATCCAACGAAATAAATCACATATGAATAAAACGAGATGGAAAACGACGAGGTACCGTTCTCGGGAATAACTCGAAAACGTCACGAACACGCACGGCTCGACGGTAAACTCGTCTCACCGGAAGAGGAAGGCTCGATGCACGGGGAAGAGGAAGAAGTCGCTGCTGCTGGTTCACGAGCTCACCGGAAACGGAAGGAGAGGTCGCCGGACGTCGTGGGCAGCACAACAAACTCGCCAGAAAAAGGACTGGGGTCGCCGATGATGATGAAGGCCACGAGGATGATGAACGATGAAGACGAAGGTGATGAGATGGGACGACGAGGGTGATGATGACGAGCGTGAGGATGATGATGGATGAAGGACGAACGAAAAAAAATATCACAACGTGAAGGAGAGAAAAAGAAGTTCCGATCGAAGAGGCTGCGGGCATGAGTTTATGAAAAGAGAACGTTGATGGGGATATATATATATATATATGTACTTGTATTAGGTCTTGATCTCTTGTTGTCCAAGACAAACACAAACACACACACGCACGCTAGAAAGAAAAAGAAAGGGGAAAATCTGTCGGGCCGGGCCCGAGAAGTTGGGCCAAATGGATTTTTGGGCCGGTTGGGACATCAAATCGGCTCACGGGCTCGATTAAAAATTTAAACGTACATTTTCGGGCCAATTTCGGTTCCAATGAAAATTCTCGGGCTCGATATAAATGCAAACACGCGATAAAATAAACCGAACAATATATATATTTTTCATCTACACATTAATAATTAAATATATCACAAAAAATCAATTAGACAATTACACATTTAGCATTTAATCAAATTTGACAATTAATAAACATTATGGCATTCCAGAAAAATAAATATAAATATTATCACAAAAATAACAATAATAATAATAATAACAATAAAAATAATAATAATATATCCCAAATAATCCACAAATAAACGGGGCATTACAAAGTAGCAAGGGCAAAAGCAGTCATTAAAGTTCCATATCCACCGAGAAGAACAATGAAAGCATCGCAACCAGATATCATCACCATCAAACAGTCATAAGTTCAAAGAGTTATTATCAAAGTAGCAGAATCTTTGACAACCTTTGATGAAGTGAGATAAAAAGGAAGGATACTTCTCACCTCGATATCAAAGCATTTAGCAGGCATTAAAAGGTTATTAAAGAAATAGATACTAGTCCCTCCATAAAGTATGTTGATCTTTTGTTTTCCCAACTCTTTCACCAGTTGGCTTACAACATAGATGTTATGAGGGAAGTTTACAAATCTAGAACCACCAAGAACACACACAATTTTGATTGGCTGAAGAAGTTGGATACCTTGAGAAGACTCGGCAGTAGCCATTTATTATGAGGGATACTTGGCTATGAAGATAGATTTGCCTTTTAAAGAAGAAAAGCGCAGACAAGAAAGTAGTTGAGACTTAAATGAATCTTATCTATCAGCAGCGATAAGATTTATATACTGTACATGGGTACTATCATGAACAGCGTTGACAAGCATGATCTTTGGAAACAATATTTTCCAGACTATAAAGTTTCTTTTCATGTTTGAGCAGAAGCCATAAAGACATCAGTTCTCGATGCACATATCCACTAGAATGTGTCTCAAGAATCTGCTGAATAGTATGATCTAGAGATTCCTTACTCAAGCTATTCTTGATGAAAGTTATTTTATCTTCCCGATTATTTGACACAAAGCCTAAAGAAGTACAACAAGTGTCACAGTTCCAGCGAGTGCATTTATAGCAGCCATCTATTCTTTTTGCTCTACGTTTTTTTGGCAAAAGTGCTTCTCCCCATACCTGTCAGATATTTATATGCATTGGGATACTCGCCAGACAGACGAAATTTTTCTTCAATCAGCCACCTTATATCATTTGGGATATTATTGAGCATAAGTACTCTCAACCTTTCTACACGAGCTCGATAAATTCTCTTTATAATATTAAGAGGGAGAAAAGAATAGAATTTTTGGATTTTTAGCAGTGCTAAATCCATTGGTGAATTCAGACCATTGCTGAAAAAAGATTTAAGGATTACCAAGTCAGTTTATAGAAGAAATATGTCTGTGAGATAAGTTTTCGGATTAAGTTTTAGCATTAAATTATACCGAATGTCAGAATACACAACCGGTATGCATTTAATGCAGCCGAAATCAGATGTGAGATGTCTGCAATAATTGAGATGTTGTTGATCCTAATTATGACAGTTGAATTATTAGAGGTAAATTAAGCTTACCTTATTGATGGAAATTGTGGTATGACCAGAGTAATTGTTAAGTTATTCCACAACAGTACAGAAATTTCAACGAAATTCTCGACTATAGTTAAGTCGGAGAAGTTTAAGTAAGAAAATATCGATAGTGGTATTAAGTAAAAAGGTTTATCAGTAGAGAAGCAAATTCAGTATAGTAAGATGCTAGCATAAAATGGAGATGTGATGAGTTAATGACTATAAGTGACATTGACCTTGAGGTACAGTGCATGTAGGTGTTCCGCACCCGAAGGGCCCCGGGTAGTGGGTGAATCGCATGCAATGTGTCGCATAGTCAAGTCTTAAGTCATAATGGGTCGAGCCAATAGTATTTAGCATTTCCATCTATACTACCGAAAGGTAGATATTAAAGAAAGATGATAAACAGTTGAGTAATTAGCCTTGATGAGAGAACGGCTTAAGAGAGCTTAAAATCGGCGTAAGCAGTTTGAAGTATGAGATAAAGTATTCCTAAAAGTTCGACCAATTGAGGTGTTGTTGATTTAGGAAGAAAGAGAAGTTATATCCTCGTTATATAAGTACTTTAGAAATTATAGAACGAGTCAGATAAATTCTTCTCTAAAGTTCTCCAGTGTGCATAATGTTTTTCGTAACAATGTTACATAAGTATGTGTGTGATCCAGAGTATGTGCTTCTGCACAATGAGTTTCAGTTTCAGTAAGATTTAACTTATGAGGACCAGCCGATAGAAGTTTTGAACCGACAGGTTCATGGGCTGAGGAATCGAGATATTCCCCTCGTTAGTATAAAATGGAATCGCCACGTAAAAGTTAAATGCCACTTGGGAGTGAGAAGTTGATATTAGCACTCGTTTTCCAGATGTCGAGTTATGATATATACATAGTTTGTATGTATCTCAGTTTTAGTATTTTCGAGGGCGAAAATAGTTTTAAGGAGGGTAGATTGTAATATCCCTTACAGTTATTAAAAGTGCAAGTTTTAGTTCTAAGATTGAACTAGTTTCGAGGTTAAGATATTCAGTCATAAGTTCGATATTAAGAGTTATTCAAGGAGCAAGCCACACGAGTCGTGTAGGATGAGCCACACGAGTCGTGTGAAGCCACACAAGTCGTGTGAAGCCACACGAGTCGTGTGAAGCCACACGAGTCGCGTGACAAGCCACACGAGTCGTGTGGATGGAGGAAAAATGAAAGTTAGCTTCGGCTTTTTCACGCGAGTCGTGTGGAGTCACACGAGTCGTGTGACCTACAGAAAGGTCTGATTATTGAGAATCCGATTGTGATCTCAACCAGAGGCCATTTTTAAGCATTAACTATGCATTTGTAAAGTATACAAGTTAGTCTTTACCTTGTTTATATTTAATTATGTTTATAAGTTTTATTTGTTTATTTTGTTCACTTCTTCACTTCATCATCACGTTTCACATTTCTGCCTATAAATAGAGGCCTAAATTTTAGAGTTTTTACACCAAAGAAAAATTGTCAAAGTTATATAAGTTCATAAGAGAGAATAAGTAGTAGAAATTTTGGTGAAGTGAAGAATTTGGAAGTGAAGAATCAAGTTTCGATTTCTAGCAAGAAGGTGGTAATCTATTTATCTTAAGCTTCATACTAAATTTCATGTTTTGAAAATGAGTTTAGATGTTTATGAGTGTATATATATATCAATGATTTAGAAGTTGAGTTTATAATTGATTTTATGAATACAAGGAGTTAAAGTTGGTTCAAGATCAATTATATGATATATGTGCTTGATTTGAATGAGATTTTTATAAGGATAAGAATAAGCTGGAAAAGTATGATTTAAAAATATTAATTCTTGTGTAAATGAGGAGTACGTAAGAACAAGAATTAAGTTAATTGGCATAGTATAGCTTGAGTTATAGATTTTTTTGAAGATGAGTATGCAAGTTGAATTTTATGTTCACTGTTTTAGTTGTGACTTTAAATTCTAATAACTCGATGTATATGCATGTTTAAATTATGAAATTTTATGACTCGTCTAAATATGAGTTAAGAACGTGACTGCTAAATTTCATGATTTAAAGTTGAGAAATGAATGAGTTAAGATAATTAGATTACATATATGTAAAGATGATGATATATGCAAAAATATCCATTTTATGTTCAAGTTATTTAAGTGAGATTATTATGAAATATTCTCATATAAGTGATGAGCAATTTGACAAAGTTTTAGTTTAATATGTTGAGTATACAATTTTATAAAGATTGTTTTAAGTCTCGCATATTAATATCATAATTAAGTGTTATGATTAAAAGTTGAATTGTATGAGTATTAAGTTGAAATTTTTAGTACCAAGCAAGTTTAAGAAAAGTTTAATAGTTTATAAGTTTTATGAATCATGTTTATGATGTTGGAAAAAGTTAAGCATGTTTTGAGTTAATGTGAAATTTAGTTTATTTTCACTTTCGAGTTATTTTAAGGGACATGCGAGTATAAGCCAATATCCAAGATTTCGAAGATATGATTTATATGGGTTAAGTATTTGACCTTGAGTAAAAGTTCAAGAAAAGTTAAGTTTTAGGATTCATTTGAGCAAAAGCATGCCTATTGAATATTAAGATTTGGATACGTTGTCCGTTAGAATTATGAATCCCAACATCTTATTGAGTATACGAGCATAGTACTTAGTATATTTGCTTATATTTTTATGTAGCTTGCAGATACAGCTACTCATAACAACACTTACAATTTTCAAAAGTTTCAAAAGAAGAAAGGTGGGGACCCAGAGTGGGTATTACATTGAGTACGATATTGATATTATCCAGTTTATGCGCTTGGGATGAAGGCCCTCAGTTGCCTTACGAGTACATCCTATGTTCTGGTGGAGGCCCCAAGTTGCCTTAAGAAATATCCATCAGAGTGTGCACACGTATCCGATCAGATATCGGCCAGTTTAAAGATTCAGTTTCAGTACCAGAACAGATTTCTGGTTCCAGTTACCGATTAGATATCAGTTACAGGTTTATGATTATCTTTATTCAATACTCATCCCCATAAGTTTATTTCAGGTAACAGGTCGAAGAGGAGGTGTGAGTGGAGCAGTGTTGGTGGGGATCGTGGACTCAGACTGTGACAAGCTTTTATGTGGACATTTATAACAGTCTGTATAATTAATCATGGTTTTAAGTAATTCCGCTACGTATATTAAGACTTGAACTTGCATTTTAATAAATTTCAGATTTCAGGTTTTCACCATTTCAGAAGTATGAATATGTTACAGTTAAATGCAAGTTTAAATAAATCTGTCTTCTTTATGTCTAAAGTAGTATTAGACAAAGTTTAAAGATAAACGGATTTTCATAAAAGATAAGTTTGAGTAGCATCCCGAGTTAGTCGCAAAAGATTTCGAAAGATTTATAAGTATTTTCGAAGTAAAAGTTGCAAAAAATTTACTCTGATAAGAAGGGTGTTAAACAGCGAAGTTTTGGAGATGACTTACCATATGGGAATGAAGATAAAAAGGATGGTGATACTCTTGTAGTGAGTAGTTTTTCGATTCTTTTTGGTTGATAATTTCTGATTGATAAGGAGTTTAAGGGAGGTTATTTTTGTTTGAGTGTATAGATCGGTTGTTAGGATTTGAGGTATAACAACAGAGTGGGTGGAGGTTCATCTTGTTTTCAGTTTGAGGGATTCAAACGATAAACCCACAAGGGATTTGTGGTCGGATAAGTAGTTGTGTGAATCATTGTTCAAGTAGAGTGTAGAGGAAGTCTGCATTGTAAACCCTTGAATGAAGTTTGAGATGTTCATATTAATGAAACATATCCGAAGGGAGAGTGAGACTCTCTCCTGAATGTTCATTTTTAGGCTATATTGTTTCCACAATTGCAAGAATCTCCTTTAGTTTCCATTTTGTTTAGTTTTATGTAACTCTAGGTATTTTAGATACTCGTATCAAACTTCATTATAAAATAAAATTAATTGATATTATGTGAGAAGTTAGAAATTATTGTGTTATAGATTATAATTGATTATCTTATAAAATAGAATGTATTAATAATATGTTAGAAATTATTGTATTATAGATTAGTATTGGTTATCTTATGAAATATAATTTATTGATACTAGTTTGAAAATTAGTATAAATTATATTATTATAAATTTGAAATGATACTAGTTTGAAAAGAAATTATATTAGTATAATTTATTATGTTATAGATTAGAGTTGATTATCTTATAAATTAGAATTTATTATTATTATGCTAGAAGTTAGAAATTATTATGGTATAGAATTAGAATTGATTGTCTTATGAAGTAATATTTAGTACTACTACGTTAGATGTTAGAAATTATTATGGTGTTATACAATATAATTATTATCTTATAAATTAAAATTTATTACTACTACTTCAGAAGAAGCTATCGAGCGGGAAAAAAAAATTGCAGTTATATGTGGTTTCGTATTGATCATCTCGAAACACAAAAAAGAAGGAAAGCAAAGAGTTTTGAGGTGTCACAGAGGGGAACGTTACAGAGGCAGTATAGAAGATTTAGCTAAGGTTGTTGTGAGACGTTCGAAAACTAAAGCGACCAACTGCCTTTTTGAGATAAAAGTCAAATTGGAGGCATGATCTACAATGACTGTGTATGCCGAGGGTCATCGATAGATGAGCGGACTTAGCGCTTCATCTAAAGAGATGGTCGTGATATGACTGCTGCTCAGGCAAAACCGGCAGTAATTTTGGCTGCGATTCAGGAGAAAACCCCGGTAGATAACGCTATAGACAGTTGTACGCTCCTTTATATTTCAATGGATCGACGCTTCACTCGATCGAATAAGATGGGACCGGAGCGCTTTATATATTATGATATTCGGTCGTGTTTATATGTTAATTTTAACTTATGTTTGTGATTGACTTTAGACCAAGTACATATACGTTGATTGTCATAGAATTGTTTAGTTATAATGTGGCATAGCATTTGGAAATGGATAAAAATAAAATGAATAAATGAAAAAAAAAAATCAACCAAACGTCGATCGTATAGTAAAATAAAAAAAATAAATAAAAACAACATTCATTAAATCGATATTGTGTCCTGTCCCAATCCGCCTTAATTAGGACCAGCGTATTTGCAAAACGTGCCGCTACTCTCGCATTTTGGCATTTGGCCAAGTGACACAACTTTTAATGGTTTAATTGTTGCATTGAAATTAAATTTAGCTATGGCAATAACATCATGATCCCAAGCGTGATAAAATTAATTAGATTAAATACAAGTCCATTAGAGAATGAAAGTCAACGGCAAGACATTTTCATTAATACTTCAATTAAACATGAGCTTGAATGCTTTTCCTACTATAATATTCACACGAATCATATAACTCTGAGAAAAGTGTCAAAGAATCTTGTCATAAGATTCGGTCTAATCATACTGAATTAATTGGTCACAATGAATTGCTCTAACAGAATCCAATTTTTTTCGTTCAATTTGTTATTTAAATTGGTATTTATGAATTTGAAATTTAAGTCATAATATTATTTTGTATTTTAATCTTTTTTTAACGAGTTGAAAACGAGCGGATTTAAGAAAAAAATGGGACTACAACTTTTAATTACATCACTCATTAGTATTTTGTTAGAGATAATTAGTATTATGTTATATAACATAATAATTTCTAAGTTCTAACATAAAAATAATAAAATTCTATAAGATAATTAATTATAATTTATAATATAATAATTTCTAAATTCTAACTATAAGATAATAAATTCTAATTTATAACATAATATCTAAATTCTAATATAATTTATATTTCATGTGAATTTTCATTTATTATGTAAAAGCCCATAATATTTTTTCATATTTCATGTTCATTTAGTTAAACTTAATCATTTATCAATTTAAGATAATAATAAATTTAATTAATGATAATTTGATATTCATCTTGACATACATAGTGAAAGTGTGTTAAAGCAGGAATCATTTAGTCCCACATTGATTTTGAAAGCAAAAAAGAATGCAAAAAATAGCTATAAAAGGCTCGAGGCCTAGGACAATCCCACATCGATTACAAACAAAATAATAAAGGCCAAAAGTAGTTATAAAAGGTTGGGAGACTGAAAACTTTGATTTGCAATTATCCCACATTGAATGAGAAAGTCCAATGAAAGGCAACGAATGGCTATAAACGTTGTGGCAACTTGCATTACATTAATAATTATTAATCTGTTTCTTTATTATTTAATAATAATAAAAAATTATATAGTTTTTAAAATATTTAAATTAAAAAAAAAAAAAAAAAAA
>BKCP01011181.1:1004471-1023638 GCA_008636005.1 Striga asiatica | reverse complement strand
TAAAAAGGGCAAAATTGTCTTTTGCGGGTGCAGTATTTAGCAACACCGCATATTAAACTCTGCGAACTATTTGACATTGGCAGGTGAGGAAAATTTGAAAAGTTGGCAGAAAAGTATTGGCAGGCCCACGTCAAAAAAAATAAAATAAAATAAAATAAGAAGTTTGGAAAAAGTTGGGGATTGGAGGTATGTGCCTCTGCCAAAGCCCACGTGATGGGCGAAATTAAAAAAAGAAAAAAAAAAGAAAAAAGAAAAAAAAATGGACGTAGTATGCTCTCTTGGAAGAGAATGCAACAGTGGGACAATCTTAAGGTCCCAAGGTCTAAGGTGTTAAAAGAAAATTAGTCTTCGGACTGCTGAGACCTACAAAGAAGCTCCTCGGCCTATTGAGGTGTTAAACAAGTTAGTTCTCGGACTATCGAGGTCTACAAAGAAGCTCATTAGCCAACTGAGATGTTCAAAAAATTAGTCCTTAGACTACCAAGGTCTACGAAAATGTTTCTCGGCCTACCAGGGTGTTCAAAAAATTAATCCTCGGACTACCGGGGGTCTACGAAGAAGCTCCTGGCCTACCATGGTGTTCAAAAAATTAGTCCTCAGACTACTGGGGTTTACAAAGAAGCTCATCGGTCTATCGAGGTGTTCAGAAAATTAGTTCTCGAACTACTGGGGTCTACAAAGACGCTCCTTGGCCTACCGAGGTGTTAAACAAATTAGTCCTCAAGGTCTACAAAGAAGCTCCGGCCTACCGATGTGTTAAACAAATTAGTCCTCAGACTATCACGGTCTACAAAGAAGCTTCTCGGACTACCGAGGTCTACAAAGAAGCTCCTCGGCCTACTGAGGTGTTAAACGAATTAGTTCTCGGACTACTGAGGTCTACAAGGAAGCTCCTCGACCTACCAAGGTGTTCAAAAAATTAGTCCTCAGACTACCGAGGTCTACAAAAAAGCTCCTCGGCCACCGAGGTGTTTCAAAAAATTAATCCTCGGACTACCGAGGTCTACAAAAAAGCTCCTCGACTTACCGGGGTGTTCAAAAAATTAGTCATCAGACTACCGCAGGTCTACGAAGAAGCTCATCAGTCTACCGAGTGTAGTGCCCCATTCATTTTAGATGCGTTAGTGTATTTTAAGATTGTCGCCTCGTTTATGTTTGAGTATTTCGTTTGGCTAAAATCCTTGTTCTACCTCATGCAAATTATTTCTTTAGAAATGCTCATCTTAATGATCCTTCGTGTCGATCATTTTTGTAGGCATTATCGTCTACCTGTATTATTTTCAAACTTCGAGCCGATACGTAGGATGTGTCGATTGATTGATATGGCTCAGCGTAACTAATCCAATTTGTGGATTTAAATATTTTCTTCGCCGCTGATAAATTGTACACCCATTGTTGCCGATTTTAGATCGTTCGTCGGCTATCGAGATAGACCATTCGTGCACGCCGTTTGAATAATTTTATTTCTCGTCAGTCATCTATCATTCGCTCGTCGCCGTTTGAATTATGGAATTTCTGGATTATTTAGTTAATTGCATTTTATTCGATTTCGATAATAGCTCGAGATTTTCCGTTTAGACTTATTATTATTTAATTAAATGTTGTCTAATAATATAATAAGTCATATAATTCTATTTATTATTCGTTGTCAATCGAATCGATCGGAAATTTTTGTTATCGCGTTGTATCTTTTTCGTTCCAAATTAATTGGGCAATATTTCGGCCCGATTAAATTGATCCCGGCTCTTTTGCTAAATTTAAATTCTTTCGGCCTGATTTAGTTGAAAATATTTAGGAAAATTACATACATATATCTCTATATAGATATATTTACATATATACTATTGGTGGAAAATTTAATCAAAAGAGGATTGAGTAATGTTTTTTTTTCATTTGTACGAGATAATGCTTCAAATCAGGAGATCCGTTACTCTCTCTCTCTCTCTCCATATATTGATTATGGAGCAAATAATGCTTCCAATCAGGAGTTTGACCATCCATTTCTCCTAAATTGGATCTAGAAAATCAATTTCTAGAGCAAAATTATTTAAAAATATAAAAAGGTGGAATGACCTTTCATTAGATGTTATTCGTTGATTATAATACATTTTTGGTACTTTATAATTTGTGTTTTTAAATCTCAGTGATGGTGTTGGCCTGAAATTAAAGAAAATAAAATAAAACATTAGCATTTCGTTCGCCATTGATGAAAAACTAAATATTTTTTTATTATAATCTGTTTATAACTTGAAGGTATATTCATTGTGTTTATGAACACAAATATCTGTTTTTTATTTTTTTTTTTCGGCTTCACCTGTCAAAACTCTAGAGACGCAGAACCAGAATCCACATTGATTTCGTGCGTATTGATTAGTTTTACAAATCTCATATTTTTGTATATCTAAACGTAATATATACAGTAAGTAAACACAATTTTATTCTTGTAATCTTGAATATTTATTTAGTAGATCTGTTTACTTTACAGGAATATGACTGATGTGAAAGCGTTTATGCATCACAACGGAGTGTGGATCAACAATGAATACGTGTACTATCTAGTCGGAGGTATCTTGATTAGTAAATTGTGTGACTACAATCAGCTCCCAGATATTGTGTTTCATAAACTGAAAATAAACGCAGTATTCAAATGATCTTGATATGAAGTATCAAGTGAAGGATGGATATCCACCTATGAGTGTGGATGACCTGCTTCATGTCTTTAGAGTAAAACTGGACCATACGAGGAATATAGGGATGAGAGTAGAATAGCATCTAACACCATTAAAGACAATATTGTCAAGCTCTTCCGATCGACAAGAATTATATACAACTAGCCTCCTCACACCAAGCGACAATCGTCCCAGTACCCAATGTCCAACACCATTTAATTCAACATGAATGGGAAAGAACACACACTAGTATCAGAATCTTTTGAAAGGTATAAGTCATACAGAAACTTGATCTTCTGATCAAATAGCACGTCGGCGGTGGTGTACTGTACGACCTCAAAAGAACCATATGGTCCGAGTTTTCTGAGATAATAGAATAAAAAATCCATATGCTGAAGAGGCATGAAAAGGCAAAGTTTAGTAGATATCTTGAAAATATTGCTATAAAACGATAGACATGTATACTAAAAATAAACATGAGATAAACATGCGGTTCTTCATACAACAGCAATGTATACTAAAAATAAACATTAGGTAAACATGTGCATACTCATACAAGTTTTAGAATATACAGTTGGTAAACATTAAAATATACTCTCTCAAATAGTAAGCATAATTTTTACACTAATTTTCAACATTACATTTAATATCTCAACCTTCAATACTGCAAAAGAAATAGAAATGAAAAAAAAAATGGCATTGGTAAGCAGATCTTTCAAACTCATTTACTTTCTGCTCATAATCCTCACTCTTGAGACTCCCATTGCAACTGGCTTGTGCATCAAACTCCTCCACAGAGACTCCATTCAATCATAAATCATCATCATAAAACATCAGAACCAAGATTTTCTTAAACCATAATATATCACAAAACAAAATCTCGACCTTGATTCGCCCAATACTCGACAACCAGGAGCTAATGTACATGGTCCAGGTCAGCATCGTCCGTGTAACTTAAGAAAATTGAGTTAGTGAAGTTGATCGTGAAAATATGTTTAGATATACTGTATATATACATAAGATAAACAACATGTAAAAAATGCATGTAAATTAACCGTATAGTTATACATAAGATAAACAACATATAAACAATACAAACGAGATAAAACATAACACGCAATTCTGATTGACTGCAATATGATTAAACTTAAGATAAACAAACAATATATAAACACAAAACCTCGTACAACTAAGGCACATGTACAATTAAACATATGTAATCTAAACCAAATCTCGAACCGTATTCTTGTTGAAAATAAGAAGAATCAAGGGGTTGGGGTTTGACAGACGATGCGACAGCTAACGATGGGAGGTGTGTCGTGGTGTACCGCTTGGCTCTCGGTTGAGAATCTTCCCTATGAGTGACGACAGACGATGCGACGGCCAGCGGCGGCGGAAGGTTACGTGGTCCCGCTGGGCTCTCGGTTAAGAATTAAATTTTTTGAGCGACATCTTAGATTCATGGCTCAACCTATGGCGGCGGCGACCGGCTTATTTTGGACGACTTTATTCTCGAATGCTTAATTTTAAATTGTTAGACGAGATAGTGAGTGAGTTATCAAACTTCATCTTCACTGTGATGATTGACATCTTGTTTTCTTCGCTTGGCAATTGATGAATCTATGGAAGATGAATGTTCTATGGAAATTTTTTTTTCTTCGTCTCCTGTCTTGTATGAGGTGAAGGAACACAAAAGTCGAGATTTGATGAGATCAGGATTGAGTTATCCTTGCTTCTTCTTCGCTGTTGCAATTTTTTGCCTCAATTATTTTAGGCTTTGCCATTCTTCCAATTTTCACAGAGAGGATTTCAGTTTTTTTTTTGAGTGAGAGATGAGAGATGAAAATTTCTTTTTTTTTTTGTGAGAGACTGATGAAGGTTTTCTTTTGTGAGATGTTATGTGCACAATAAACGAGATATGGAGAGAGAAAATCTTGATTTTTTTTCTTTGTCCTACGGTTGAGTATAGAAATGGTGGATATGCACGTTTTCCGAAAATCATGCAATGGTCTAATTTAGTGTGGTTAGTTGTTTTTAAAACTGACTTAATATCTACCTTAATTAAATATAATTAAACTCGATTAATCAGGTCCCAATTGACCACCTGACCCCTTTAAATTATTATTATAGAATTTGCTGCTCGTAAATGTGATATTATTTCCACAAGAATTTGTAAAGGGAATAAATTTCTCAAAATCTTTCAGTCCTTTTGATAGTATTTTTCCAGCCAAATTGTGTCATCATTATGTTAGCCCAACTGAGTTAAAAATGCCCATGGCCCGATGCATTGTGTAAATCTTAACCCATAATTAGTATTCTACACGTGCAAATGCGTTGAACTGTAACAACTGTTCTTCACCGTCATTCCCAAAATATCTCTCTAGTACCACACATTGCTCGCTATCTCTGCCGAGAGGTAATCTATTCATTCACCACATTTTTTTTTTCAAACGATAATATTACTCAAACTAAAAAAGGAGTTTACAACCGCATGGCATACTAGCCATAATACAACCCAGAGAACCACTCCAACTTGGTGGCCTAGAACAACACACAAACAAGAACAACAGGCATAACAGAAATTATGGAGACCTGTGGCCTCAGTACACCCTAACACACAAACAGCAAACCAAAAAACTAACAACACATAAATCCAAGCCACTGAACCTGAAAGGACCTAGCTATGGATAACACAACCTGTACAAGACAAAACTCATACATAAGATAGCCTCAAGAACAACAAACAGCCTTAGACCACTCTCTGTGAGCTAGCTTGATTACAGTCTCCTCAGGCATCCATGTATTTTGGAAGACCCATAAATTCCGGGACTTCCACAGCCACCGCAAGATGTAAGTTGACAGTTGAATGCGAGCTTTAGAAATTGGTGTTAGCTTCATTTCTGCAATTTGCCACCACCAACCTTTAAAGCCTGTGTATGCAGCTTCAGTGAAGGCCCAAGACAAAGTAGATGCCTTCCACATTGTTGTGCTCTCCTGCAATCAAAAATATATGTGCAACAGATTCCCTAGCCTCCCCGCAGCATCTACACACAGGATCCACATCAATCCTCCTGTGCAGCAGATTCTGAGCAACTGGTAAGTTGTTTGTGAAGCATTTCCATAGAAAGTGTCTCAGCTTAGGTTTTACTTTCAAAGACCAACACCTCATTCTTGCTTTCTTATCCAAATTCAGATTATAACTACAACAAGGAGAATCTAATTTCAAAGATCAATAGCATTCACATATGTAGAAGCCATAGAAAATTGCCCCTTAGCATCAGGATACCATATCCACCTGTCTCTTTCATCAGGATTCAAACACTTCATATTCAAAATGGTTATACATGAGGCAGGGGTAAACAATTGATGCAGCAAAGCAGTATTCCAAGATCTCCCATAATCAGATATAAGCTTCCTCACCCAAGTCACCTGCAGCTGCTCAATATTCTGATTAAGACAAGGAACTCCTGTCTTGCTCCCCAACACCCAAGGTTCAGATAAGATTTTAGTGTTAACCCCATCTTTCACCTGCTTTCTGAAATTGTCTTTATGATGGTTCATAACTTTAACCCAAGAGTTCCATAACCAGGATGCAGAAGCTTTCCCTTTAACATTCAACACACATTCATTTGGAAAATATTTCTCTTTCAGGATTCTAGTCACAAGAGAGTTAGGCTTGGTTAGCAATCTCCAGATCTGTTTCAGAATAAGAGAGTCATTGACAACCCTGAAGTCTTTGAAACCAAGTCCCCCTGCATATTTAGGAGTAGTAGCCTTTTGCCAAGCAAGCCAATGCACTCCTTGTTGTTGCTCCTTGCCAGATGACCACCAAAAGTTAGCACATAATTGTGCAATTTCTTTGCACGCACCAGCAGGCAAACAAAAACATGACATCACAAAAATAGGCAAAGCAGTGATCACAGCCTTCAATAAAACCTCCTTACCAGCAAATGATAAAAACCTATTTTTCCAGCTTATAATCTTTTTCTTCACCACAGTAGTGACATATTCAAACACTTCTCTCTTACTCTTACCAATGCCTAAAGGAAGACCAAGGTATCTAGAGGAGTGACATACCTCAATCCCCTGTAAGCATTGACAAATTTCCTCCTTGAGCCCCACAGAAGCATTTTTACTAAAGAATACAAAAGATTTGGATAAGTTGACTTTCTGCCCCGTAAATCTCTGGTAAGAGGCTAAGATCCTGAGCAGATTCCTAGCATTATGGGAGTCAGCTGCACAAAACAGAAGAGTATCATCTGCAAACATGAGATGAGACAGAACAGCCCCACCCCTTGTAAGCTTCAAGCCCTGCAGATCACCAATCCTGATAGCATTCCCAATCATTTTGGCAAAAATCTCAGATACCAGCAAAAATAGATAGGGAGACAAAGGGTCTTCTTATCTGAGACCTCTAGAAGGAACAACAAACCCAGTCACCTTGCCATTGATATTAAAGGAGAAAACAGAAGATGAAATGCAAGCAAAGACCCACCTCACAAACATAGGGCTAAAACCAATCTTCCTCATCAACTTAATAAAACAGTTCCACTCTACACAGTCATAAGCCTTCATCATATCTAGCTTAACAACCATGAAACTCTTACTCCCCACCTTATGTCTATTCAGATAATGAATAACTTCATGAGCAACTACCACATTGTCCAAGAGTTGTCTATCAGGTATAAAGGCTGATTGAGTTTCACTGATATAGAAATTTAAGCACTCTTTCATTCGAGCAACAATGATCTTTGCAATAATTTTGTAAGAGACTAAGCACAGACTGATAGGTCTATATTGATTGACAGATTCTGGGTTATCACATTTTGGAATTAAGGTTATAACAGTATGATTCCAACTTCTCAGCATTCTACCAGTATCAAAGAAATTTAAAATAGCTGCACAGAGATCACCTTTAATAAGGGGCCAAGTGCTGGAAAAATAATAGAGTCATGCCATCTTCTCCTGGCGCCTTGTTTGGATTCATAGAAAATAGAGTAGCCTTGATCTCAGCCTCATCAACAGTTGCTATCAGTCTGGAATTCACCTCCTCAGAAATAACAGGCGATATTAAATGCAAGATTTCTTCTTCACCTCTAGATCCCTCATATGTAAAGAGGGATTGATAGAAAAAGCAAGTCTCATTCTGCTCCTGGCTAACTGCAGTTCTGTTTGTATTATCCACCACTCTAGAAATGGCATTCTTCTTCCTCCTCTGTATTGTGATGGCATGGAAGAATTGTGATGGCATTCACCACATTTCAAACACAGAATTTAGCCAAATCTTCTTTCCCAAGCATCAAGCAAATATCCCAAGTTCTATCTATTTCTCTCGGCCATCAAGCACTTTATTCTGGTGACTACCAGCAGCAGCGAGGCCGACCCCGTACACTGTAAACGATCGTGTAACAACAGCAATCCTCGATTATTCAGATCGAGAAGACATGCGACCGATGAACCAGCCTTCAAACACATCTCGCGAGCAGAAAACAACCCCGTCAACAACCAACCTACGAGTAGCGAACCGCATCCTCTGCGAATAGCCCATTCGAACCGGCGCTCACCGTACGGAACACGTTCGGCTAAAATTCAGAGCCATCGAATCGAACATCCACTCGATTTAATCACCGACCACTCGCAACAGCGAACCGCCTCCCTAGGCCACTCCATCATCCCTGCAGCAGCCTCTCCCCCTCAACGGCGACGCCAGCAAACTCACGCAAGCCCTCTTCAGTCGCGCGCCTCCCGCTCGTTCATCCGCTCCACCCTCCTTTATCGTCGAGCCACCATCAGATTTCGAAATTCGAGCATCTCCAATAGACCTGCCAATCCGCGAGCAACCGAACATCGGCAGCAGCACCCTTCGGCTTCGAGAGTAGCACCTCGACCGTTCGCCGCCATGGCTGACGGAACCACCGTCGATTTCAGACCTGTCCAGACGTGGGCCTCTCGGCCGTCCGCCAACCCCGTCAATTCGCGCTGTCAGTCGGATTCCACAGATCTAAGAACATGGTTAGGTTTGGACTATTTAAAAGCAGCGAAGAAGGGAAACGGGGAGTGATTTTGAAGATGAAGTGAAATGTTTGATTTGGGGATTTTTGTTGTCTGCAGAAAGGGAAGAAGAAAATTGGGCAGAGGAAGAAAAGAAAAGAAAATGGTGAGAGAAAAAGGAAAGAAAAATTAATGGAATAAAAGGGAAATTTTTATGTATACTTACCGTTTTTTAAGTAATTGCAACATTACCATCCAAACCAATAAAATTGTATATATACCTAAGAGATAAAAAGTAATTATGTTCATGCCTAAAACAGTTACAAGTAAAGTGAACAACCATTCCATATTTGTAGCGCACAATTTAAGGATTCAAGATGGATAGATATTATATTTGAATTTAAATTCATAATCATCGTTGAAACAGACGGAAAAGAAAAAGGAAGCACGCCGAAAATATACTGGACATGCATCAGCACGACCCCGACGAGCAGGGTCCCCAGGATGTGAGATTGCATCCTGACTTTAAATCTTTAACGGCAGAATATACCGAAAATATACTGATAATATACTGTCGAACGTCTTCCTGTTAATGTCATGAAAAAATATATTGATAATATATCGAAAATTTTTAATCGACAGGTGTATGGAATGATTATATCTGTACATATACTTTACATCCTAACATATACTGTTCATATACCACAATACAGAAAAAGTCTGGTTCATATATGGAATGATTATATCTCCAAAATAATATGAACAACTTTGATCGACAGGTGCATCCCATAATTGTGTTTGGAGTGGGCAATCATGTTTTCATGTAATAGAAGAACAAAAAAGAAAAAATATAATAGATAGAGAGGTATATTTCTTGATCGGAATCATGTTTTCATGTAATATGTTTGGAGTGGGAAATCATGTTTTCATATCTACTATACATATACTGCACTCGTCGGGAGGAAGCAAAGTCATATATACTGTACATACACTTACATATACTGTACATATACTCCAATCCAATGTCTACAAATTTCAACGTAATGACTAATCTACACACAGCCCAAAACCCTAAAAAATCGAAGCAAAATTCAAATTTTCTGCAACCAACCATTCATCTCCCCCGATTGTGGAGACGCCGAAACCCTCTTTAGAGGACGCCGTCGCCGGTGGTAATTGAGGAAATCATGCTCCGAAATATATTCATCTTCTCTCTCGTCGACTCCATAGAAAAAGATTCTCGCACCGCCTACATGTAGATGACGACCGCGGGGATGGCTCGATAGACGATCTAGTCGAGGGAGTAGGACTCGGTGGAGGACGGCGTTGAAGGGGACTCAGTGTAGATGTCCTCTTGATTTTTTGCACTGAATCGGTAGCGACCCGCATAAATTGTCGTTGTCCTAAATCGCACTTGCCACGATTTTCGAGAATTCCGGTGGGATAGGCTTCAGAGGGAGCCTGGGAGAAATATACTCGCCATCTCTGAATCAAAAGTTACACCATCTCTCCCAAGTCCCACCTGCACATCTTCTCGTTTTTCTTTTTTTTTTTTTAATGACAAGGAACNCGCATCGGATTAGCGGTTTGTCTTGATTTTCCGAGTAGAAATTGGCACTTTTGTCTTGGCCATTGAACTAGGTTGGGGGAATCAAATAAAGGTTTTTTCTGATGAAGATGGTAAACGTGGGGGCCGTGGGTTTTTTTTCTTTGCTGAGTGATAAGATCATAAGAGTATCTTTTTTCTGGAGTTGTAGTAGCATTTAATTTGGGATAAAAATCCTTAACTGTGAGTTAATTATATCAAATTAAATTTGCTCAGAATTTGCCATGTAACAGTTGTTATTACCTCTTAGGTATAATTGCAAATTCTTTTGGCTGATTTGGTATTATTATAAATAATAATATACTAGGTGTATTAATGTAATATAGTTAATGTGCTAAAGTAAGGGGTACATATTCCTCAAAAAAAAAAAAAGGATTTTGGGCCATGAATGTGATTGGGCTCACATTAAAAAGGATAATTTGGGTTGCAAGAGCCACGGCCTTTTGTGTGAATGAGCCCAGGGAAAATAATTGTAGACTAAATAAGTGGGGTACCGGAAGGAGCTTCAACCCGACTATTGAACGTTTATTCGAATCGTACCTCTTTGAGAAGTGCGGTAAATATCGAAACCCTATTTTAAATCGAACGTTTGGATCCTTTAGTGAGAACTTCGTTAATTTTTTGAGTAAATGAGATAATATTATTTATATAAATTATTTTGCTTAATTTAGGTTTCCGAGGAGTCGAGCCCTCAAACCTATCGAGACTCTATTGATTTTTTGATTCTCCGAAACCAGGTGGGTTTATTAAAATTTCTATGCCATAAATTATTTATGTCTGCTGAACAGTATGATCAATCTATGCGTGTGAACCATGTAACATTCGATGTGAGCTGTATGTCCTTCGAACGGTTATCCCCGTCGATGTGAGTTGTATGTCCTTCGACGGAGCCTAATGATAGGGAGTCTCCCTTAGCTTAATGATAGGCCTTGCCGATGTGAGTTGTATGTCCTTCGGTATGTACTCCCATTGATGTGAGTTGTATGTCCTTCAGTGGCTAATGATAGGTGTGCACATGAGTATTATATGATTAGGGGATGTGATATGTTGATTGATTCATGTTCATGCTGCGACCATACCTATCTGTCATTTATACTTGATTTATGTGCATAGTAGTGAGCAAGTGGATTGTGCTCATTCCCATGATTTTTTTCCCAGGTTGAGCCGGTGGCGGCATGGCGCACTACCGTGTTGAACTTGTTATTTATTTTCAAACAATGAGGTTTTGTAAATTATAAATTTTGGATTTGGCATGATGATTTGGATTTTGATTCTAAGGAGCTAGTTTAATTTTCTATGTTATGAAACCTGATGAATTGGTTTTATGTTGACATGCCTACGTCGTGATGATCATGTTTGATTGGATAATGAAATCCTTGTGAAAATTGGATAGAATATCCGTGAGTTTAGACACGACTTGAACTATGTTATGAAATGAATGAGTAATGCCGAAAATGTTTGGAAATCGGAAAATGAATTTCGAAAATTTAATTGTGATTTTTGGAAAAGTCCAAAATTTTCTTTAAAAATCAACGGGGCGTCACACGATGTGTTCAAAAAATTAGTCCTCGAACTACCGGGGGTCTACGAAGAAGCTCCTCGGCCTACAGAGGTGTTCAAAAAATTAGTTCTCGGACTACCGGGGTCTACAAAGAAGCTCCTTGACCTACTGAGGTGTTTTAAAAATTAGTCCTCAGGCTACCGAGATCTACAAAGAAGCTCCTCGGCCTATCAAGGTGTCTAATATACGTCCAGATTATTGATATCGATCTTCTTTAAGGTAAATACCAATGCTTTTGACGTCGGTGAATAATAACTAGCTACCGAAGACATGAAGAAATAATGTCATGGTAAGGAAAAAATTACCACGGTCTGAGGACTTTCGAAGGCTGACGTCGAGCGTGAAAAAGCGATGCAATCCCAAGAGCTTGATTCTCTCTCTCTCTCTCTCTCTCTCTCTCTCTCTCTCTCTCTCTCTCTCTTTCTCTCTCTCTAGAAAATAACAATGTTGAAAGTGAGAAGAGAATGAGAGTGAGACATTTTATAGCAAGCACCTAGGCTGTCTGTCTGTGCAACTGTAATGGAAAGTCGCCAGACGCAGATATTCATCTGTAAATGTCTCATCGATTATTTTTTGTACGCATAAAAATTACCGCGTACATAAAATGCGGGGCAAGTGATAAGGGAAAATATATACATTTATTAGGAGACACGTTGATGTGGGATATTATACGACTAAGGAGCAGACCGATTCGTCATGTCGGCCAGGCAGGCATAGAAGAGAAAACTACGTTGGTTGAAGGATGATCGACCAAAACGGAAGATGTCGAGCAGAACAGCAGAGTTGGTCGAGGATCGACCTAGCGAGGGGGAGCTCGATCATATCGGGCATACAACAGGTAGGAGGTAGTCGAGAGCGTGACCTGAACGCGAGTAGGCGCGTGGGTGATGGCAGGAGATCCCAACGGCCTGCGCAAAGGAATAATTCCCCCCAGCTCAGAGGGGACACGTGGCGAGAATATATTGGTGCAGAGTAATAGTGGCAATAACCACCTCTGACACCCCTGACATTTCTGACAATACACGCACAGTGTGTGTACGGACGGGCAGCGCGGGCAGGACAACTCACCAAATATCCGGGCAGCTCTTGGGGCAGGTATCCCACTCCTATATATATAGGAGTGGGTCTTTTCTTAGGGTTTACGATTTATCCATTCTTTACTTTGGAAAATTGAACAAACACATACTGACTTAAGCATTGGAGGCTCTTCACCGAAAAACCCCTCCGGTGTGAGAGTTCTGTGCAGGGACGCGGCGTTCTATCGGCAAGGAAGGAGGAAGCAAACCGATTTCAAGCCGATCGGAGTGTTTTGCGTTACCATTTGGCGCCGTCTGTGGGACTTTCGTTCGAAAAGTGGTGTGCTAAGATTTCTGAAGCTTGGTAGCTATGGCGGACGGAATTCCTAGGAGAGATTTACAGGCATCGTTTGATGATGCGTGGACGATGACGAGGCCGTTTGGAGATGGCCCACCTCCGGGCTTCTCTAGACCCTCGCGTACACCGGTGACTCCGATGCCTGTTCCCCAAGGTGTAGAAGTCACGCCGGTGCAACCAGAGGCTGATGTGGGCTCAAATCGGGCCCAGGAGACCCGCACAGCTCAAGGCGCGGCGGCCCCAACGCCGTCGCAACCAGATCTGGCCGCGACGCTGCAGCGAGGAGTGGCGGTACAAGGAGCGGTGCCGCTGCCGACGGAGGAACAACGTCCTGGCCAGCAGGTGGTGATGACTAGGCAGGAGATGCAGCAGATGGTGGCGAACGCGGCGGCACAAGCGGTTCAGCAGGTCACTCAAAGCCTTTCGCGAGTGGCTGCTGGGACAACGATGGTGGATGAGGACGTGTCGAGCTATGGAGGAGATGGGGCCCTAAGAGATCGTGAGGTGGAAAGGCTCGCGAAGCAGGTGAGGCAGATGTAGGCTAAGATAGATGGTCGACCTGAAAGACGTGCTCGAGGACTTCCGTTCTCAAGGGATATATTGGTTGCGCCATTACCTGCGAATTTTAGAGACATGAGCTTGATGTTCGATGGGACCACTGACCCGTCGAGGCATGTAAGGGCATTTGAAAATTTGGCTGTGTTGCATGGTTATTCTGACTCGGTTAGCTGCAGGGCATTCTTGTCGACCTTGAGGGGAGGCGCGCTCGACTGGTTTCAGCAACTCCCTCATGGATCGATCAAGGACTTTGATGATTTCGCAGAAAAGCTGATGACCCAGTATGCGAGTGCAGTGGCACAGGAAAAAACGTATTTGACGTTGATGGCTATGAGGCAAGGGGAGAAAGAATCATTGCGTAAGTATGTCGCGCGATACAATCAAACTTGTTTGGAGATCCCCACGGCCTCGGACGAGGTGAAAGCTGGAGGGTTGATACGGAGTTTGCGAGCAGGGCCTTGTCGCACATCTTTAGCTAAAACCCCTGCCCGTACCTATGACGATGTGCTAAAAAGGTGTAAGAAGTATATTAATCTGGAGGAAACGGAGGCCGAGTTTGCTAAGTTGGAAGAGTTGGCTAAGTCAGAGCCAAAGAAAGGGAGGGTAAGCTCGCCTCGAAGGGTATCACCGGGTAGGAGATCGCCCAGAAGAGAGGGGCGTGGCAGGATTGATCGAGGGCGAGAAGACAGGTGGAAGGATCGACCAGTACTTGGGGGAAAGCGGTTCCAGCACTTTACGCCCCTTAATGCGAGAATGGGCGAGGTGCTGGTGGCCATTGAGAGGAAGATAGAGGATAGAGATGTGACGTGGCCGAAGTCGAGGCGTGAGGGGCCGACACAACCCAGGTCGAGCAAGTATTGCCGTTTTCATAAAGATTATGGGCACAAAACGGAGAAGTGCAGGCACCTCAAGGATGAGATCGAGCGCCTTATCAGGGCGGGGTATCTGAAGGAGTTCGTGTGCGAAGGGAAGGCGAAGGGGAAGGATAAAGGAAAGTGTCGAGAGGACTCGGTGGAGCGGAGTGATCGAGATGATGATGAGGAAGGCGATCCTCGAGATGGAAGGGGTGATCGAGGAGTCAAGAGGAGACGAGGGAGTCAAGATCGAGGAGGTCAGGGAGATCAAGGCCCGGTGAAGAGAGGAACGATTTACATGATCTCGGGGGGACCAACAGATGGGGACTCGAACAATGCAAGGAAAGGTCATGTTCGAGCAATGAAGAGGAAGAGAGAGGAGGTGGGGATCACTGCTCGAATGCCGGAGATAAGTTTTCGAGCGGAAGATGCAGAGGGAGTAGTGTTGCCCCACAATGATGCGCTGGTGATAACGGCAGAGGTGGCTGGTTTCGACGTGAAGAGGGTGTTTATTGATACGGGGAGTTCGGTTGATGTGATGTTTTATGATTGTTTTGTGCAGATAAACAAGGAGCTCAACCTTGACCTGAAGCCGGTGACCACAGCCTTATATGGATTCAACGGAGGCGAGGTGATGCCGATGGGAGAAGTAAGCCTTTCTGTTGCCTTGGGGCAAGGGGTGACGAGGAAGGTGCGAATGGTAAGGTTTGTGGTCGTTGGAGCAGAGTCCTCGTACAACATTATCATGGGAAGGACTAGCTTAAATGCTTTTCAGGCGGTCGTGTCGACGTACCACATGACGATCAAATATCCGGTGGGGGAAAACGTTGGTGAGGTCGCAGGAGATCAGCTTACCTCGAGGAGTTGCTATCAGACCACGGTGAGCAATAATAAGCAGCTCTCGAGGAAGCGAGCGAAGCTGGAGGAGGGAGTACCGAGCCGACCTGGAGGCTCGAGGTCGAAAGAAGAGAAGGAAAGAGCGGACAAGGGGAAAGAAAAGGTGGAGATGCAGCCAGGAGGGGAGATTGAGGAGGTCCAGATGGTAGAAGGGTGCGAAGAGAGGAAATTTTGGATAGGTAAGGAGATTGAGGAGCCCATAAGGTCGAAGTTGATTGGGTTGATCAGAGAGTTCGCAGATGTTTTTGCGTATACGGCTGAGGAGTTGACAGGAATAAAGGCGGAGGTGATAGAACACCGTTTGAACATCGACTTAACGGTGAGACCAGTGAAACAAAAAAGGCGACACCATGGCGCGAAAATGGATAAGGTGATCGAGCAGGAGGTCGAGAAGTTGTTAAAGGCAGGCCACGTTAAAAAGATCCAGTTCCCTGAATGGTTGTCGAACACGGTGATGGTGTCTAAGTCTGGGGGAAAGTGGAGGATGTGTATTGATTTCCGAGACGTAAACAAGGCGTGTCCGAAAGACTTGTATCCTTTGCCCAGGATTGATCAGTTGGTCGATTCTACTGCAGGTTGTGAGTTGCTCAGTCTTATGGATGCATCCCAGGGGTATCACCAAATCCCTTTAGCTCGAGATGATCGGAAGAGGGTGAGTTTTGTTACGAGCAGGGGCACTTATTGTTATGTGGTGATGCCTTTCGGTTTAAAGAATGCTGGGGCGACATATCAGCGGTTGGTCGACAAGATCTTTAAGGAACAGCTGGGGATGAACATGGAGGTGTATGTCGATGATATGTTGGTGAAGAGTAAGGCGGAGGCCGATCACGTGAATGACTTAAAGGAGACGTTCTTGACGTTGCGGAGATATGGCATGAAGCTGAACCCCGCTAAATGTTCTTTTGGGGTAAAGTCGGGAAAGTTCCTGGGGTACATGGTAACGAAGAGAGGGATCGAGGTCAACCCAGAAAAGGTGAAAGCGGTGATCGAGATGAGGCCACCTACAAAAGTGAAGGAGGTACAGATTCTGACGGGCAGGATAGCGGGTTTGAGCCGCTTCATATCCAAGGTGGCGGAAAAGAGTGGGCCCTTGTTTCGAACGTTGTGAAAGAGCTCAAAATTCCAATGGACGGAGGAGGCCCAGAAAGCATTCGAGGAGTTACAAAAGGTGTTAGCTAACTTGCCCTATTAGCTAAACCAGTTCCGGGAGAGGACCTAGTGTTGTACGTATCTATCAGAGAACTGGCAGTAAGCTCGGTTTTGTTAAGGGAAGAAGGCGCGGTGCAATTTCCAATTTATTACGTGAGTAAAGTAATGCAAGGGGCGGAAAGGAGATATTCGGAGATCGAGAAGTGTGCTTTAGCGGTGGTAGTAACAGTGAGGAAGTTGCGGCCGTATTTTCTAGGCCATAAGGTGAAGGTGAGAACGAATATGCCATTGGGAGAGACGTTAGGTCGACCTTCGGTGTCAGGTCGACTAGTCAAATGGGCAGTCGAGTTGAGTGAGTACACGATAGCATATGAGCCAAGGAGGGCGATAAAGGCACAGGCGTTGGCGGATTTCATACAAGAGGGTACGAAGGGGGAGGAAGAAGAAGAAGGTGTTTGGCAATTGTTTGCTGATGGCTCGGTGTCGAGGGTCGGAGGGGGCTTGGGCATTGTTCTAATCTCGCCCAAGGGAGACAATTTGGAGTTTGCAGTCAAAGTCGAGCACAAGGTATCGAACAATGAGGCAGAATATGAGGCGGTTATTAAAGGGATGCAGCTGGCCATAGCAGGTGGAGCTCGAAAAATTCAAGTGTATTCTGATTCTCAGTTGGTGGTAGGCCAATTTCAGGAGGACTTTGAGGTGAAGGAGGAAAGAATGCAGCGGTATGTTGAGGAAATGAAGAGGTTGAGTGTGGAGTTTAGCTCGTTCGAATTAGTGCAAATACCCCGGGGTGAGAATGGTCGAGCAGATCTGCTATCCAAAATCGCGCAGAATCTGGTCGACTGTAAGAGCAGAAGTGTCACTTTGCTGCACATGGAGAGAAGTGCGGTCGAGCAGGAGGTAGCGGAGATAGAAGAGGTCGATGATTGGAGAACTTTGATACTGAAGGAATTGAGAGAAGGAGGGGTGAAGATGTTAAGGAGGTTTTTCGAACATAATGGAGTGTTGTACAAGAGGTCGTATGCCGGACCTTACCTAAGATGTGTGGCGCGAGAAGAGGGCCGACGTGTGGTGAGGGAGAGCCACGAGGGATGTTGTAGCGATCACAGTAAGGCGGGGTCTCTGGTGGCGAAGATACTGCGAGCAGGATATTTTTGGCCGACCATGAAGGAGGACGCGAAGGTGATGGTGAGGAAGTGTTTACAATGCCAGAAACATGGGCCGCTTATTCACCAACCTGCTGAAATGATGACGACGATGAGTTCCCCTATTCCATTTGCGCAGTGGGGTGTCGATCTGGTGGGGCCGATGCCCCAAAGAACGGAGCAAAGGAAATTTTTGATCGTGGCAGTGGATTATTTCACGAAGTGGGTGGAGGCCGAGCCGCTGGCGAAAATCACGGAGGAAAAAGTTATACAGTTTTTATATAACAGTATTTGCTGCAGGTTTGGCCTTCCAAAGGTGTTGGTGTCCGATAATGAGACGCAATTCAATGGCAAGCGGATTTCGAGCATGGTGCGAAGACATGAAAATCGAGCAACATTTTGCGTCAGTCGCTCATCCGCAGGCCAACGGACAAGTCGAGGTAACCAACAGGATCATATTGAACGGTTTGAAGACAAGGTTGGAGAAAGCGTCGAGTGCATGGGTCGACGAGCTCACTTCAGACTTTGGGCGTACCGAACAACACCTAGATCGACCACGGGAGAAACACCATTCAGCCTGGTAT
This sequence comes from Striga asiatica, assembly GCA_008636005.1. Taxonomy (NCBI): domain Eukaryota; kingdom Viridiplantae; phylum Streptophyta; class Magnoliopsida; order Lamiales; family Orobanchaceae; genus Striga; species Striga asiatica. The sequence continues at coordinate 1,005,250 of BKCP01011181.1, read as the reverse complement.
ACGGCATGGAGGCACTACTCCCAATTGAAAACGAGATCCAATCACAAAGATCGAGCGCGTATAATCTTGAACAGAATGAAAACTTGATGATGGCAGCCCTGGACACAATCGAAGAACATCGGGAACAAGCCTCGATCAGAGTCGAGGCGTACAAGCGGAGGATGCGGGCAGCGCATGACAGAAAGGTCAAGATGAGGAGATTCCAGGTGGGCGACCTGGTTTGGAAAAGGGTGGACGTGTTGAAGCACGTGGGTAAGCTCGAACCTAACTGGGAAGGACCATACTTGGTCGAGAAGGTGCACGCAGGAGGTGCATATTCACTCAAGGATGTTGAAGGCCGATCACTCCCCAGGTCATGGAATGTGGCTAACTTGAAGAAATATTATGTTTAAAATTTTTTGTCTTTTCTTTCTCTTGTCAGAAACTCTCCACAACAAAATGATGTACTGAATTTCCCGATTTGGTCTAATGAAATTTCTGTTCAACTTTCAATACTGTGCCTAATTGATTGCTTTAATTTCGTTGCATATATGTGGTGGCCTATGATGAATGATTACTTGAAGACAAAAAATCCATCATGACTAAGGCCGAGAGGCTGGATGGTTGCATGTATCGACCACCCCTTTGAGGGTGGACATGTGCTCGAAGACAAAAAATCCATCATGACTAAGGCCGAGAGGCTGGATGGTCGCATGTATCGACCACCCCTTTGAGGGTGGACATGTGCTCGAAGACAAAAAATCCATCATGACTAAGGCCGAGAGGCTGGATGGTCGCAT
>BKCP01011181.1:987490-999424 GCA_008636005.1 Striga asiatica | reverse complement strand
AGTCTGCTCGAGCTGCTGCGCCGATCCAGTGGGCTGGCTCGAGCCGGAGGCAGACCCAGCCCCACCAGTGGACGGGGTTTGGCGAGCAGGAGGAGGGACGTAGCCGTCGGGGAGCTTGAAGGTGCGCTTCAGCAGGTCATCCCGCTCCACGACAAGCTCAAGAAGGCCGGACCACCAATCATGATCGTCGGCAGGTCGAGGGCATTTTGATAGCCAACAGGGGCCTTAGGCATGGCATCCCATATGGTTTCCATGTTGAACTCCTCGAACCCGTCCTCAGCCACTTGAAGCCCCGCTTGTTGCATTATGGCCCCAAAGCAGTGGGTGCCATAATCCTGCACGTCCTTTAGATATTGTGGTGACTGCTTGAAGGCAGCCACCACCTCTTCACGATAATTCTGCAGGAAGCGCTTGCCGGCGGTTGTGTGGAAGACCATGCATCGGGCTCGGAGGGCAGCCTCATCGATCAGCGGTTTCGCCCTCTGCTCAAAAGCGATGTTTTCGCGCGCTCGTGCCGACTTCTCCTCCTCGAGCGCCACCTCGAGAGCCTTTTTGGAAGCCAGGAGAGCCTCCTTCTCGGCTCGCTCGGCCTCGAGGGCTTCCTCGAAGGATTTCAAGGCCCCCTCGAGCGTTTCTTTCTCATCAGAGAGGACCTTATTGCGGGCAGCCGACTCCTTTAACCTCTCGTGGAGATCGTTTGCCTTGGCAATAGTTTCCTGCAGCTGAGTGCCAAGACGAAGATTACTCCGCTCGAGGGCCGAGATAGATCGACCCGGACTTGCCAACGTTTGCTCGATCAATGGCGCGAGCTCAACCATTCCCTACAAAGGTGCGTAGAAGAAAGTGTTAAGAACACTAACGAAGGAAGGAGGATGAAATAAGATAGATAGGTGTTAAGTCGCAGAAAACCACCTGAGCCAGCCAGCGAGCGAGCCGATGGCCCCGATCTTGCAGGGTATGACCATCGTTATAGCTGTCGGTAGGATGGTCGACGGAAGGAAGAACGTCCCGGAGAAAGTGCGAGAATCTTACGCTGTTAAAGGTGGTAATCGACAGCGCAGTTTCCTCCACGCGACGGCGCTTGCCGACATCCTCAGCCCCTGCAGCAATGGGACGCTTAAGTGAATTCTCTCTGAGCTGAGTCTGCTCAGGAGAAGCGGGAACGTGTATGATCGGAGTAGGCTGATCGTGTGAAGGAGAACGCGCCGGAGAAGGTTCGTGCGGAGGAGAGGAGGGCCTTTGATGCTGGTCGGCCGGCTTGGTTGGCTGGTCAGCGGGAGGCTGGACCGAAGATGGCTGCTCGGCAGTTATATTAGGAGGAGGTGAGGTCGAGCGCACAGGTTGTGAGGCGGTGGAGTCAGCAGGCTTGGCACTCGACCCCTTAACGGCGGTTTTCTTCTTTAGGGGAGCTCTCCTCCTAGGCACAGAAATAGTGGGCATCTCTGCAAAAAACGTACACGCAGGTCAAAACCGCAATGAATACATAATATATGAGATAAATATGGTGATGCTCAAGCCTATTTAGCAAAGATGCATGCCTAGGAAGAGGGCATGATTTGTGGGTAAGCAGCCCACAAAAATGCAGGAGGTTCTCATCCTCCAGAAGGGTCTTCGACGCAACGGGCTTGCTATTCCATACTGCAATCCGTTGGTCGAAGAGGGCGTTGGTGGAAGGCACGAAGTATTCTCGAGGGAGTTCCTTGAGCCAAGGAGATGGGGCCCAAGGAAAAGCAGGTTTGGGCTCGACAAAAGCGAATTTGTCTTTCCAGCGGGGAACGTTTGAAGGGGTATCCGAAATGAAATGGACGTCGTTGCGGCTCTTGAGGTAGATCCCCTGAGCATGTTTCAAGGGAATATAGCAGTAATGGAAAAAATCCAGGTCAAGTCGACTTAGACGAACGCGGCAAAGGATGATGAAGACGGTAATAAATCTGATGGCGTTGGGCGGAAGTTGGTTCAAGGGTAGGTCGAACCACTTGCAGAGCTCGATCAAATCCTGGCTTAAGGGAAAGCGGATGCCAAGTTTAAATAGAATTTCAAGAAAGTATAACAGTTTTGGGGAGGGTGGTCATAGGTATCTCGAGAGCTCGGGGACAAAAAAGCCCAATTGGTAGGATAGCCAACTTCTTCGACATCCAACCAACCAGCTATGAGGGAACGAGAGGAAGAAGAAGCCTTTTTTGAAGAGGTGGACACCTTAGCCGACTTACCCTTCTTAGGAGCAGCCTTAGGAGAAGTAGAGACGGGGATAGACGAAGAAGCAGCCCGAGCAAAAATGGAATGGCGAGAAAGAGGAATATTGTCTTCGTCTTTCTCAGCAGCGGCTTCGGCGGCATCGAGGGCCTCTTCAACGGCATCAGAGGCCCCAAACGCCGGTCGGCGACGATTCAGAGGGATGTGATCGAGGGTATCCCCATTTGATTCATCAATCAGACGAGTAGATCGGCGAGGAGGAGAAGGTGTGGTGTAATCAGAAGGGCGTAGAACACTGAGGGGAACGGGATTGTAGATTTCCTCAACGGAGCGAGAAGGCGAGTGAGTAATAGGCTGGCGAACAGGAAAAGACGATGCGCTTGCCTCATCCTCACTGAACTGATGGCTCGGTACGTTAGAATCAGCGGAATCTGAAAAGAAGAGCAAAAATTGAGGGAAAGAGAAGAGGAATTAGGGTTTTGAAAAGCAAGAAAGGTAGGTTTTTTGCCGCTAGCGGAGCAAGAAGAATGGGGGAAAAGGGAGAAACAACGGGAAAATCGAAAAATTGACAAAATAAACACATGTAAATATAAAATCGGAGCACAGGAGACTTACTCATGGTCGCGGTGGAGAAGTGGTCGTCGGAAATTGCTTGAAGAGGCGCCGAGTGCAGGAAGGAGAAACTTGCAGAGAAAGAAAGCAGAATGCCAGAGAGTTCGAAATTGCAAAGTGGGAAAAGTGGAAAAAAGGGCTAAGTATTGCATTTATATGAGTACAAATGAATAAGGTGAAGAGTTAGTGGATATGGCCGTCGGATAAAAGTAGATCCAACGGTGGAAAATATTAATGGGGCGCAGATAACGAAGCGACACAAATCGCGAGGAGGCGCAATGATGAAAAGTGCAGAGTGAGAGGACATGTGGCAGGCGGAAACCACGCTGAATAATAAAAGAAAATAAAAGACAGTTATGATGCGCATTAAAATGAACCATGTGGTCGGAGAAAGGTGCCAACATCAGCAAAAATGGTCGAGAAAAGAGGCTGGGCATCGACATCAACAAAAATGATCGAGAGAAGAGATCAGGTGCGAGTAGGAGATCGAGAGGATTGACAAAATGGAAAGGACGGCTCGAATCCACTCTTAGATCGAGTCATTCAGACTCGACCAGAGTGGGGGGGACTAGATGATGTGGGATATTATACGACTAAGGAGCAGACCGGTTCGTCATGTCGGCCAGGCAGGCATAGAAGAGAAAACTACGTTGGTTGAAGGATGATCGACCAAAACGAAGATGTCGAGCAGAACAGCAGAGTTGGTCGAGGTATCGACCTAGCGAGGGGGAGCTCGATCATATCGGGCATACAACAGGTAGGAGGTAGTCGAGAGCGTGACCTGAACGCGAGTAGGCGCGTGGTGATGGCAGGAGATCCCAACGGCCTGCGCAAAGGAATAATTCCCCTCAGCTCAGAAGGGACACGTGGCGAGAATATATTGGTGCAGAGTAATAGTGGCAATAACCACCTCTGACACCCCTGACATTTCTGACAATACACGCACAGTGTGTGTAAGGACGGGCAGCGCGGGCAGGACAACTCACCAAATATCCGGGCAGCTCTTGGGGCAGGTATCCCACTCCTATATATATATAGGAGTGGGTCTTTTCTTAGGGTTTACGATTTATCCATTCTTTACTTTGGAAAATTGAACAAACACATACTGACTTAAGCATCGGAGGCTCTTCACCGGAAAACCCCTCCGGTGTGAGAGTTCTGTGCAGGGACGCGGCGTTCTATCGGCAAGGAAGGAGGAAGCAAACCGATTTCAAGCCGATCGGAGTGTTTTGCGTTACCACACGTGACTCGGGAGAAAGACACGTGTACTCTGAGGACCGTTAGTGTCCAAAGTCAAGGCTGAAGCCCAACCTCAAGTTAGGCCTAAGGTCCCGAGTAGCCTTACTCTAGGCCCAAGGTCCTGAAGAGAATTACTGTAGGCCCAAGGTCCAGAGGAGCTTTACTTTGGGCCCAAGGTCTAAGATCATCCCACCAAGCTAGTGGGCTGGGAAGTCCTACGTCTGTAGAAGGGAGACCTAGGTCGTCCGACTCCTACAAAAGGACAACCTAGGTCAAGGTAAGACACATTCTCTACTACTCAAGACTCTTCTCTACGCATTATACAGTCACCACCCAAAAATCTACACTAGTAGAAAAAACACTTTTCACATCGGGTATTTACATCGGTTTTTTCACAACCGATGCAAAAAACACCTTTTACATCAGTTGTAACATCGGTTTTGTAAAAACCGATGTGAATCGTCATCAGGCGCATCGGTTCTTATAAAACCGATGTGAACAATTTGGTATAAAATATTATTTACATCGGTTCTATGTACAACCGATGTTAAAAATATAATATACAACATCAGTTTAAAAAAACCGATGTATTCTAGTATAAAAAATACTTTTCACATTGATTGTTTACATCGGTGTTGTTCAAAACCGATGTTATATTATGATCTTTCCTTGGGCAAATCGGTTATTGTAAACCGATGTTAGGCATCATATTATTATTTAATATAGAAAAATAACTGTTCAATTCTCCAACTCTCCTTCCTCACGCTCAGAGCCTCCAACTCTATTTCTGCAATTTATTTCACGCCCCCCGTCGCCGTAACAATCGCCGTCCACCAAACTCGGCCTTCGCCTTCCGCCGCACTCGGCCCTTGCCGTCCGACGTCTTCCTAACTCTCGTCTCGCCCAAAATCGATAGAAGCTCTAGTCGCACTTGGCCTCCGTCCGTCCCAATCCCTAGTCGTCCGCCACACTTAATCCGCTCGTCGCCGTAACAATCTCCGTCCGCTGCACTCGGCCCTTGCCGTTCGTCGTCTTCCTAACTCCCGTTTCGCCCAAAATCGATCGAAGCCCTAGTCGCACTCGCCCTCCGTCCGTCCCAATCCCTAGCCGTCCAGCACACTAAATACGCCCTCGCCGTCCGTCCCAATCCCAGTCGCGCGCCGCCCGTCAGCCGCTCTTAGACCCTAAAAACTCAAATACGGTAATGCCGATGAAATTTATATTGTAGTGAATTTAATCATGTGTGTTTTCTGAATGTGCCAATATGTTGCTGTTTAATTGGAAAAAATGTGGCAGAGTAATCATATTATGCAGCTTATTGTTGTTGTTAAAGGCATAGGCTTTAACTGCCACAGTGAAAACTTTTGTGTGTTTTCCTCAATTTTATTGTTTAGTAATCTTTAAAAGTTCCAGCTGTAATCGTCTTTTCTGATGTAGCAGTTCCAGCTTTCTATTTAAACCTTGCATTTGCTAATTGCTAACTTTTATTTCCTGTTCAGGATTGATAATAAAGTCCCCTTCTCGCATTTCGACTCGTAATTTTTTATTTTGAGCTGGATTTGTTGGCATGTGCATGTGACTGATTCTATTTGGTTCTGAGAAGGGAGCTCTCGAATGTGTTCATGTTAATGATTTATGTTAATAGATTTTATTCTTGTAGCAGTTGCCCTTTATCAATTTTATATTTTAACAATAATAATGTGTATATATATAATATTGAGTTATCCTGATGTAGAGACAAAGTTGATTATCTATTGTAATCACAAAGTACAAGATAATGTCCTTCTTTTGGCATACAAAACTAATTTGATTTTGAGTGCTAATCCATTTCTTTAGATACAAAGTACAAGTGCTAATCCATTTCTTTAGATACAAAAAATTATATCATTCGTTTATAATTCAGATGTATAAAATACTATTTGAAGGAGTTGTGTACTTGTGTTCTCTCTTGATATTTCAGTGCCTTGTATCAGCTTCATCTTGTGAAAGCAGAGACTGCTCGAGCTTTGATTCCCAAAGAATTCAAGTTAGTGGAGGCATTTGGGTACTGATCAGTTTTCTCAAAGAGTACACCTTTAATTATTTAGAAAATGTAGGTTCATGTGAGAGATTTGTTTGGTTTTTATTCTATTTTTCAGTTAAAATTGGTTAATATACTCTGCAGATACACCCTCGGCGGATTTTTTCTTGCCAATTATGCAGACAGTCCTGCTGGAAATTTTGACGAGGTTTTGTCTTTATTTATACATTTCTACTTATTTATTTCTGAAAAAAAGAAGAAAAAACAAAAACGCTTAAGACCACTATGATATCTGGGGATGTTCAGTATTCTATCTTGGGCAGAAACAAATACTACTTTGTTCTTAGTGTAATGTCAACTAGCTTAACTTTTATTTGGCCTTAATACTTTACAGCTTGTGGTCCTAGCAGGAATTGTTTGGAATCCTCCTACATCCTGTGCGTAAGTTGTTCGGCCAATCTTTTTAGACTCATGTAATGGGTATCTCTGTTATGGTCTATTTAGTCTCCGTAGTTTTTTGTGTTGTTTTCCCACTTTCCCTATCTTTTAACTTTAGTTTATTTTTTCTTCACTTTCTATTGGTCGACTCTTCAGTTGATAAATTTGTTTCAAGAAATTTGCACCATGATTGCTTCCATGCGTAGACGAGATTTTGATCTTAAGATGAAATATTGATTAATATGCACTCATGAAAGCTTCTAGGTTTATAAAGATGTTCTTAGTACAACTCTATTATGTAATAACTTTTACAACTCACCTATCAAGTGTCTGAAAACAATTGGGAGATGAAGCGTGTGGATATTTTGTTATGAGGTATATGCTCGAGATTATATCACTTGACATTACCGACTCGTTTGAAGAGGTAAGTTTTTATTAAAATCAACTTATTGTTGTATTTGAAATCACACAATTCAATAGAGGTTATAGTGATAATATTTGTTTGTATCATGTAGGCTTTCAACATTGATGGGCCATATTCGGACGAGGACATTGAGAATATAAAAATGCGGTGGACAAGTACTTTCTTAAGGTTACTTCATTAGGAAAATAGACTTATCAATTTTGTCACGTTTTATAGAATTTGAACTTTATAACAAATTATGGTTGATGACTGTTGTTGGTGTAGTGCATATGGAAACTATTGTTATAACTTGGTGTTATTGAAATATGTTGGTTGTTAGTACTTGTCATGTGGCATTTTGAATTGTGAGAATATTTTGAATGTATGAATGTTATTATTTTATAGTAATAGATTTTTAGATTTATAGGTAAAAAAAATGTATATTTAAATAAAATCGTTGTAAAATGCTTGATTTTACATCGGTTTTTAAAAGCTAATGTAAAAACCGATGTTAAATGTCTTTATTTACATCGGTTTTATCAATAACCGATGTATATATGTCTTTATTTACTGTATCATGACATCGGTTATTTTGATAACCGATGTTACATGTCTTTATTTACATCGGTTTTATGAATAACCGATGTATATATAACTTTTTTGCATCGGTTTTTATCAAAACCGATGTTAAATGTCTTACTTTACATCGGTTGTTAAACGAACCGATGTAATATAATCGATTTTTTCCATTTTCGAGACTTATTTTTTTCCATTATAACATCGGTTGTTCTGAAAACCGATGTAAATAAGTTTTTTTTTACATCGGTTCAAAACCGATGTAAAAAAGGCTGACTTTTAACATCGCCTGTTTTAACATCGGTTCTAAAAAGGGGTTTTAACCGATGTGAAAGTGATTTTTAACCGATGTGAAAAGTGTTTTTTCCACTAGTGCTAAAACCGATTCTAACTTAGGCATCGGAGGGTCTATCCCTAGGGACAACCCGGGGTTTTGTTTTGCAGGCGTCGGAGTAAAGGAGACGAGTTCAGGAGGACGTCGGAGCATACACCGTCGCCACGTGTTCTCTAACTAACGTCATATATTTCTTGTATCATCACATAGATTAGAAATAGCTAATTGATTTTCAAAATATGATTGACATTGTTAGCTTGATATATATTTCCAAGTAAATGTTTATAAAGTAATAAAAATAAATTGTTTTTCATGTAATTATATTTATTCTAACAATTTAGTTATAAATTTTTAAGTACATTTATATTATTATTTTTTTTACTTACAATATTAAATGAAAAATCAAAATAAATAATATAAATTAAAGAAAAAAGAGCAGTTGTAAAATAGTTTCTAAATATTTAATTGAAGTTTCCCAAAAGAAAAAAATGAAACATATATCACTTAATCATCTATCATGCAAGAAAACGTGATGCTACTCAGTTAATTAAAACGAACAAAATGGAACACTAATCATGTAATAAATGGGATGTAATAAAGAAAATGATAAAGCACAACCTAAAACACTGCTAAAAGCAACGTTTCAAAACTTGGCGTTTCTGTACAGAACGCTGAATGAATCCGCTAAATACAAAACATATTTTTTAGTTGGTCAACCGATCAAATAAGCTAAATATGGTCAAACAGCTAAAAGTTGACTGAAACACCAAAAAACAAACAAGGCCTTTGAGTTTTTCTACATATAATGTAAAGTTCTCTTCAGAATTAATTCTTATATATGTGTAATGTATAATGTTTAATATGACGATTGTGTAAATAAAAAAATAAAAAAAAAAAGAGAAAAGTGGAGTACCCGCCCAGACTCGGATCAGGGCACGGGCCCGACCTGCTGTACCCGTTGCGGGTTGCGGCCCAGGTCAGGTCCACGAGGCTGAAACGCGGGCCAAGTCCAGGTCTAGTTCCGCAACTATCTATCCCGACCTGACCCATTGCCATCTCTAGTTGAGTTTAAGTATAGTGATTAACACTTTTATTATGGAGCTATTCATACTTATTCACAAATAGTGTATTGACACGTGTCTTATAATAAATATACTTTAGATAAGTTTTAATATATTGTTTATGATTGCATAAAAAAACCATCAGATGGTCCAAATTTATGTGGTGATTAAAAACAAAATAACTTTACTAATGGGGTGATTGGATATAAATTCAACTAGTTAAAAACTAGTTTTTTTTTTTAACTATAGTTAAGTTTGAAAAAAAGTAATATGGTTAGTTGTTAGTGAATATATTAAAATTTTATTTAAATTAAAATAATTAAAGTTGATTTGATGTAAAAGTAAGAGAAAATGATTGAAAGTAATGGTTAGTTAAAATTATGTGAGTGGGTGAATAGTGAATTAAAGTTGATGTAATGTGTAATAATGATTGGTTGATATTATTTAATTATATTGATAATATTGGGAATAGTGAAGTTGAGTTAAAACTGAGTTAAATTTGAGTTTTGAGTGGGATATTTACTGTACAAACCAGTGTATATCCCGTGCGATGCACGGAAGAGTTCATATTTTAAACATTTTTTAGACTTTATTTTAAATGTAATTATTTATATTTTTCACATCTCGTCTATTATGAAAATAAAATAAATACAATCAATGAAAAATATATATTATTAAATATTTTTTTTTATACAATATTTTTTATTTAAGGAATATTATTAAACCTTACGGTTTTGATTTGTTTTTTTTAAATCAATAATCCAAAATATATGATTGTTAACGTAAAAAAAATAATGGAAATAATCCAGATTTTAAAGTAAAGCTATTTTTTATTATTTTACAAATAAAAATCTTTCAAATTTTTTTTAATTTCAAAAAAAATTTGGCAAGTTTGATAATGAGTTAAATCAAGTTATACAAATGATTAAATAGTTAAAATGTTATATTAATTATATATTAAGAAATCCGATTATATAAAAATGAGTAAAAAAATATTATACTAATTAGTTTGTTAGGATTGTGATTATATGGAAGTTAAAATAAAATGAAATGTAACCAAAAAATTTGTTCGTGGTCTTTTTCCTTTAAATGTTTGAATTTAAAAATCTAGTAACCAAATTTACATTATATCACGTAAGGAAAAAAATAAATAATAAATATTTATTAAAGGGATAAATGAATAATATTTATCATTTAGATAATAAATAATAAATATTTACATGTAAAAAAATAAATAATAATATATTTAAAAATATAAGTCAGAATTTCAAATAAAGTAAAAGGAGGGATAACTCATTTTTAAAAAAAGTTTCTAAATATTTAATATATTGATAAGTATCTCCATAAGAATAATCATACCATTTTTATTTTAAAAAAATTAGCAAGTTTGTTAGAGAGATAAATCCGGTTAGACAAATGATTAATTTGTTAAGATATTATATTAATTGTATCATAAAAAGTCGGTTAGATAATGTAGATAAAAAAATATAATACTAATTAGTTTGTTAGAAATGTGATAATGAAAACCAAGATAAAATGAAATTTACCCAAAAAAATTGTTTGGAATCTTTTTCTTTAAATGTTTGAATTTACAAATTTAATACCGAAATTCTATTATATCACATAAGGAAAAAATAAATAATAAACGTTTATTAATATATTAAAATATGTAATTTTGAATTTCATATAAAGTAAAAGTTATGCTTATTCAAATTTATTTTTAAAATAAAAGTTATGATAAACATTTATTGATTTTTTTTCAAATATATTAATAAAATAAAAATATAAATCTAACAAATTTTGAAACAACCAAAAAAATCGGATTGATTGGCATAAAAAGAGGAAGTGAAATCGGATTTGAATGCTAAAGTCGGAACACCTTACCAAATTGAATGCTAAAAGATTCGATTTGATTGGTTACCTAATTACATGGACTGAAAAAATTAAAAAAAAAAAAAATTTACAAATTGAAAGAGCGGGAAAAATACTATATTGAAGAGGGAAAACGAAATAATTTTTTTCGGATTGTTCAAATAATTTTTCTTCTCCGTATTATATAGTAATAGATTATATACCATCACGCCCTAAGTTTCCAGAAATACCAATTAAATACGCCCCTCAAACGGGTATGATCATATGGAAACGTGCCCTTAGACCATCTACAATGGGGTTGCTTAACTGATTGCTTAAAAATAAGCAATTGCTATTTAAGCAATTTCCCATTGTGAAGAGAAGACAAGCAATTGCTTAGGTTAAGCAATTGCTTGAATAAGCAATCCACAAGCAATCAGAATTCGTGGGCCAATGAACCAGAAAATGGCGCAAGACATGAGAGAAAGGATGAGAAATCCAAAATTGCTTCAACCAAAATTTAAATTCCAGAGAACCAGAATGAACAACAATTACAAGAAAAAAAATTGCAAAGGGAACCAGAAATTGTAAAGAATTCCATAATTTTTAAAATGAAAAATTTTATACAATAAAAATCAGATCATCAACAAGAACAATTAAAATAGCAAGAAAAACAGCAATTAAAATCATCAACAACAACAAGAAAATAGAAATTGCGCAAGAAAAAAACCAGATCAGAAGCACCGGTCTTCTTCTTCTTCATCTATTCCTTCCTCCGAGCAACCGCATGTGTACTCAAGCTATTCCCTCCTCCGAGCTCGCAACCGTTCCGAGGTACAGCGTCTCCGGCTTCCCTCTCTTTCAGTCGCCGATGGTGGTAGGCGAAGGCAGCAGCGGCGGCGAGGAGAGCTAAGGAAACGAGAGAGAGAGAGACAGCGACGGCGGTGGTAGGCGACGGCAGCAGCGGCGGCGGCAAGGAGAGCTAAGGAAACGAGAGAAAGACAAGACAGCGACGGCGGCTTGATCGCGGCGGCTAGAGAGTGGCTAAGGAGAAAGGAAAGTGGTGGTGAGGGTTTTGACAAGAGAAAGAAAGAAATGAAGTGGGAAGGTTCCAGAGAGATGAAAAAGGAGCGGTGGGTACTAGTGGAGTAGTGGAGTATTTTTTTTCATTTTTTTTTATAAATATAAAATTATAAATATAATAATA
>BKCP01011181.1:954638-987475 GCA_008636005.1 Striga asiatica | reverse complement strand
AAGAGCCTTATGTCTGATGCAGTACCGTTGCAAATGCAACGTTAAAAAAAAAACGGTAATAAAAGTGTGTGGGTATAAATATGTGGGTTGATGAATCATTTGGTACAAAAATTTCAAATTATCAAGTTCAAATTTTCTTTATCTCAATTCTTATAAAAAAATTCAGTCTCAATGGATCCAAAAGAATAGATGCAATATTTTCAAATGTTGCAAAATCAAGCTCCAAACCAGAACAATATGCCTTTCCCGACTCCAAATAATTTGCCTTTCCCGACTCAAAATATCCCGCCTATCCCGTTTCAAAATTATCCACAACTTCCTACTCAGAATGTTCCATCTTTTTAAGCCAAAATGAAAATTCTTCTTCTTCGAGAAGAGACTCTCAGTTCCCACAATTATCCACCCAAATCGGTTTGGAAAATATTGATCTTCAAGAGGAAGATGAAATAATCGAAGGAAGTTCAAAGATGAAAACAGAAAGAGGATCATTCAGTGTGGCAGATTGCAAACAACTCATTATGTCGCGGATGGATATTTCGGAAGATTCACAGATAGGAGCGGCTCAAAAGGGAGATAAGTTTTGGCATAGGGTCATGGAAAATTTTAACAAGTATCGTGGACCTGGAACGAGTTCAAAGAATGCGAGTCAATTACAACATGAATGGCAAAAGATTAATAAAGAGGCAACGACATTTGCAGGATGCCACAGTGAAGCAGAAAGATGCAAGAGAAGTGGCATGACAGAGACCGATGTCTTGGAAATGGCATACCAGTTGTATGAACAAAGTACAAAGAGGAAATTCAAAATGCAGGCTTATTGGGAAATGTTGAAGGATCATCCGAGATGGAATGCTGAACAAGACGAATCTGGAACAAAGAGGACAAAGACTTCTGCCACAGGGGCATATTCATCATCCTCTAATCCAGCAACGCCAACAAGTGAGCCAACTAGTGACAATAATGTGGGATCAGGTAGTGCGAATCGTCCAATGGGCCGAGAAGCTGCAAAAAAAAAAAGCGAAATCTAAATTTCGGGGGACATCATCAAAATGCCTAGAAGAAGAAAAAGAGATGAAATTGAATTTTCTTGAACGGTTAGCAAAAGCAAACGAAATACACGCAACAGCGAAGCTTGAACAAATGGAAATTGAGAAGAAAAAACTCATACAACGTGAGAAAGACCGCGAAGCACAACTAGCACTTGAGCAGGAGAAATTAAGAGCACAACAACAAAAGGATGACATGGAAATTTTATATAAGGATACATCGGGAATGGATGAACAACAACGTAGAAGACATGAATTTATTTGTACCCAAATTATGAAAAAATTGGGCTTCAACTAAGTAGTGTTAATTATTATTGTAACAACTTATGTTCAATTTATGTTATTCAATTTGAATTATTATTGTAACAAGTTATGTTAAGTTTATGTTATTCAATTATATCTTCAATTAAAAAATTAGAAAACTACCATTGTCAAAGGAACACACGTGAAAAAAAAAACTAGCCGTTATGAAACTAGCCGTTAAAAACTAGCCGTTATGAAACTAACCGTTAAAACTAGCCGTTATAAATAGTAAATAAGACCATCTACAATGGGGTTGCTTAACTGATTGCTTAAAATTTAGCCCTTATGAAACTAGCCGTTATGAAACTAGCCGTTAAAAACTAGCCGGTATGAAACTAGCCGTTATGAAACTAGCCATTAAAAACTAGCCATTATGAAACTAGCCGTTATGGTCTACCTTATATATAGAGTCATCCTTATGGCAAAGATCACAATTGTATTCTTCCTCACAATTGTATTTCCCCATCTAACTATATTCTTCCTCCTAAACTATCTCTAGTGAAATGGATCCTTTTAATTATAGTAGCGATGATGATGTTCACACTAGTGATGATGATCTTCGCATTAGCACAACCGACGTTATGCTAGATTTGATTTTCAATTATCCAATGTGGGAAAGTAACCGTCAACATCAAAGGCATACGAGAATCTACATAGATCGCAATCGTGAAGAAGGCCACAGCCAGTTGTTCAATGACTACTTCTCAACAAATCCAGTTTACACTGACGATCAATTTCGTAGAAGATTTCGAATGCGGAGGCCTTTATTCCTCCGGATAGTTGAAGCTCTTTGCAACCATGATGACCATTTTCAAATGAAAAGAGATGCAACCGGTAGATTGGGCTTGTCACCGCTTCAAAAATGCACAGCATGTATCCGTATGTTGGCATATGGATCATCCGCTGACTATGTGGATGAATATGTACGCATTGGTGCATCCACCGCAATCGAGTATCTAAAGCGATTTGTGAATGGCATATGCGAGATATTCGGGGAACAATACATGCGGAGGCCTGACAACGTCGACATTCAACGTCTACTACAAATGGGAGCGGCACGCGGCTTTCCAGGTATGTTGGGGTCCTTAGATTGTATGCATTGGGAATGGAAAAATTGTCCTGTAGCATGGCAGGGACAATACAAACGTGGTGATCATAGTAAACCCACAATTATACTCGAAGCAGTCGCATCACAAGACTTGTGGATTTGGCATGCATTCTTCGGGATGGCAGGTTCAAACAATGACATTAACGTCTTGAATCAATCGGATTTGTTCAACGCTGAATTGCAAGGGACTGCTCCCGAAGTACACTTTAATGTAAATGGAACACAATATGACAAAGGGTATTATCTAGCAGATGGTATTTATCCGAGTTGGACTACAATCGTGAAGACCATCCCAATGCCACAATCTAACAAGAGAAAGTTTTTTGCCAAGCGTCAAGAGGAGGCGAGGAAGGATGTGGAACGCGCTTTCGGGGTACTTCAATCTCGGTTTGCCATAGTACGTGGTCCGGTGCGTCAATGGCATATGGATATAATCAAGAGTATCATGCGAGCATGTGTAATCATGCATAATATGATTGTTGAAGATGAACGACACACGTATGTTAATTATGATTATGAAACATCTCCGGATGAGATCCCACAACCTGAAATCAATTACGCTCCTCATCGTAGTTTTCAACGATATATGCAAAGGAGATTCCAAGTTCGGAACCGAGAAACTCATCACCAACTTCAAGCGGATTTAGTGGAACATATTTGGAACAATTTCAGAGACGAGGATAATGAAGATTGAATGTTAATGTAATTTTAATTTCTTTGTCGTAGTTTAAATTTTCTAATTAAAGTGATTAAATTTTCATGTACTTCTTTATTTATTATTTATAAAATAAAATTGTGATATTTGAAATTTTAAATTAATTATTTTATCAATATTTACGTTTTTTTTTTTTGCATTATAAAAATTTTAATTGAATATTACAAGTTGCTTTAAAAAAAATTTATATTTTAATTATAAATAGTAAATAAGGTAGTTAAGTTGATAGTTAATTTGTGGAGTATATATGGGACCCGCATGAGTTGCTTAATAAGCAATTCACCATAGGATTGAATTGCTTAAATCATAGAATTGCTTAATGACACAGGGTCCCATCAAAATAATACTAAAATATTCTAAGCAATTGCTTATTAAGACAATCATTCTACATGGTTTTATAAATCCCAAATAATACACACAGGCAGTTCCAAGATTCCCCTTAGAATCCCAAAATCATAAAAAATCCCAAATCGTCTGTGTGTCAGTGTGTGTGTGTAAGATTTGGTGGTGAAATTTGGGTAGGAAGTGGAAGATCTCCCTATATCCTATCTTTGAGTGCGTGCTTGGTGGTGAAATTTGGGTAGGAAGTGGAAGATCTCCCTATATCCTATCTTTGAGTGCGTGCTTGGAACTGTGAGTCGATGAATGCGTAGGCAGTATTGAGTGATGAAATTAAATGAAGAGGCAAAATACTCGAAGCTAAAGCCAACTACTATAACGAAAACAGCAGTTTGACAATGAAGATAGTCACATACAACATAAACGGGCTGAGGCCTCGAGTCGCGCAGTTTGGGTCTCTCCGCAAATTGCTTGATTCTCTCGACTCCGACATAATCTGCTTTCAGGTTTTTCCTTTATACCTTTTCCCGCGTGCATCTAAAAACTTCATTGTATCTGCATACGTGCACAATTCCGATTCAATTCGACTATTCTTATTAATTCTTATGCGCAGGAGACGAAGCTGTCGAGGCAAGAAATGAAAGCAGACTTGGTGCAAGTGGAGGGCTACGAGTCCTTTTTCTCTTGCACTCGCACTACCGATAAAGGCCGAACAGGATATTCCGGTACCTATTGCTTCTCTTTTATTCATTTTCTCTTTGTATTTGAAAATTTTCATTCTTCACCCAAAAATGTTGGGTCAATGACTAGTTTACCTTTTCCTCTTCAATTTTAGACACTTCACTATGTATATGCTGAATGATATGTTAAGTGAAGATTACATTCATCATGATTGCAAAGCTTTCAATTTTATGTTAGATGCTTTCATTTTCTATTTTTTTTTTTTCCTTTTTTCTTCTGCTGTGTGGAATTGTTGCCAATCCTTGGTGTGGAATAATTTTGGGGTAGAATAATCTTTCTCATTCCAATAAAGACTATTTCATTCTTGACAATGCTAATCACATGATAAAAGTATAACTATGTGAATGGGCATGACAATGGAGTTGGAGGATATTCTCACTGATCTCTGGAAAGAGTGATTAATTCTGGAAAACAATTCTTAACAGAGCTGCTTGCTCATTGATTAAGACATTAGGGAATAGGTAATTAGTATGATCTGTTGATTACTTAAGATAAATTATTTATCCATACATGCACATACATATTACTTCCCGTATAAATATCTTCTACGTGAACTTTCGAATTGATTAAGATGGAAGATTAGAGACTCATAGAAAGATGACCATTCAAAATTTGCCATGTGGGCCGCCATGAAATCTTCAACAAATAGGCCAATGCCATTTATCGAAGTTCCAAAGTTAAAAGGTATCTATATCCTAGTGTTTTCACGTCACAGAAAGGTACCAGAATCATGTTACTCAGACTTGATCTTGTTTCATTTCCACATTTCAGGAGATGCACTCAAGATAGAAGCCTGCATGTGAGATTTGTTAAAATAAAGGCATATTATGATGGGTCTCTATTGGTGTGTGTATTGGTTGCAACAAGAATATTTAGATTACATGTTCTTGCATTTGATGTTTTTGGTTTAATAAATGCGAAGCCTATTCATCATTCTATATAAACTACTAAAACAAATCTCCATGTATGGAGAATACAAGTGCTTGGTTACAAATTTATTTCCTTGCCAATATAAGATGTGGTCTACCTTGATTAGCAAAGCGGGTGTTTATGATTATGGAATTTGCAATTTGCATCTTTGTTTTATTTGTTAAAACCAAGTTGACATCATGAATTGGCCTTTTAACAGTTCACTACATTTTATCTTTTCCTTCTGTAGGCGTGGCAACATTTTGCCGTGTCATGTCTGCATTTTCAAGCGTTGAAGTAGCGCTACCAATCTCTGCCGAGGAGGGTTTCACTGGTGTTCTCAAGCTTTCCACAGGGCTTAGGAAAAGTGAGAATCCTTTGATAATTGAAGGTCTAGAAGATTTCTCAATTGATGAGCTTCAGAAAATTGATGGAGAAGGACGGTGTATCATATCTGACCATGTACATTTCGGTGAGTGGCTTGAGAAGCAATAAATTAGTGCTTCCATGGCAAAGCTTCCAATGAAAGGCTTACTCTTTCGAGCAGTTATTTTTAGAAACATGAGTTTTCTGTATGGAACATCGGGAAATTCTGGTATAAAAAAGCCAGCATCCCAATAATGCCATCTGAATACCACAATGGGACTGCACTTGTTATGCTTATGATCATGTTCTTTGTTAGTATCTTGGTCCAGTAGTGATAATATATAATGATAAGTATTGAGCTAACTTCTCTGAAAATATGGTATAAGTTTTTAGGAAAACAATATTACTGGCAAGATAAAAAGGAAATATTCCTTAACAACATTTGATATATCAAAGACGAAGTTGCTGATTGAAGTTGATTAGACTATACAATGACATAATCTATGAATCAAATTCTCTTTATTTCAAAGTTATTGGTTAAGAGTTGGGTCGATTTCTGTACCATCTCATCAAGGCCTGGATATAAAAGTTAGGACTATTAGAACAACTTTGATATTCTTTTTGTCACTTGTTTATAAAATATTTAATGGTTTGTAGGCTGTAGTACCTGTAAATCCTATACACACTCCTTCCCATAATTTTAGTCTCGTAATATTTAACAGTATCAATGTTATGTTTTAGATGTCTAGTGTGTTTATTTCATTGTTACTTGTTATAATTTTGTTTTGAAAATTTTCCTCTTTTCAAACTTAGTGTCGGAAATAGTGTATATACAAGTATAATAAGAAGTGTGAATATATTTTGAAATTTACAAAATTTAAATTTTCTGAATGTGTGAAACTAAGAAAATGAGAAACAGTAAGCTTCACAATCGTAATTGTGATTTATTCTTTTCTCTAGCTTGTGTTAACAATGACAGGATAGTAATTTTATTATATAATATTGAAAAATTCATTACATAGAAAGTAAATAAGTATAAAATAAATATAGTTTTGTGTACAGTTTATAAAATTGTTTTGCATTATTTTACAAATCATCTTAACGGGTAAACCATGAATGAATGTTTGTGCAGTTCTTTTCAATGTGTATGGGCCTAGAGCTGATATCGACGACACCGAAAGAATCCAGTTCAAGCGCAATTTTTTTCACATACTGCAGGTAGTTGATTATCCCTTTTGCTCTGCGGAATATGAGAGCCTATTGCTCATTTAGTTCCCTGCTTCCTATATGAAATAATATATGCAC
This sequence comes from Striga asiatica, assembly GCA_008636005.1. Lineage (NCBI taxonomy): Eukaryota > Viridiplantae > Streptophyta > Magnoliopsida > Lamiales > Orobanchaceae > Striga > Striga asiatica. The sequence goes on along the minus strand of BKCP01011181.1, from coordinate 980,643 downwards.
TTTGCTAGTTTTACAATTAGTAAACGATAAATTTAGTCCGCTGTATGTGGTAATCTGTTATAAGCCGAAGTTTTGAAACATTTCAAGAATTTTCCCTGTTTAGCCAGTCCTGGAATTTTATATGTTCTCCATTTGCTGTTCGCTAGTTCCCTTTGAAACGTGGGGTAATAAAATTGGTTCCAACAGTGAGGTTATGTAAGTAAGAAGTTCAATTTATTTGTGGTTATATACAAACTATAAACTGAGGAATCGAATTCTAGACAAGTATTGTAGCACTATTTACTATTTTGCTTGTGTATTGTCAACCGTATTCTAACTATACACTGCAAAAGGATCATGGCTATTTTTGTTTTTTAGTTGCCCGAATGGTTTGTTTTGTCATACCCGAGTTGTCGTTATAATTACTATTGATCTTGGCTGAGCATCATGCATCTCAAATAATGTTAGTAATTTTGCTTTAGAAAAGGTGGGAGTCTCTTCTAGGTCAAGGACGAAGGATAATTGTTGTTGGAGATCTGAACATAGCTCCCTCTGCTATTGATCGTTGTGATGCTGGGTCGGATTTTGAAAAGAATGAGTGAGTTGCTGCATTTTTTTTTTTTTTTTTTTTTATGAGGATTGATTCTCCTCTTAAATTCAAGGTCATATAGCGGATATGCAACTGGAAACATATGTAACTGAGTTTCGGCATTGCAGGTTTAGGACTTGGTTTAGATCTTTGCTGGTGAGAAGTGGCGGTTCCTTTTTTGATGTTTTCCGTGAAAAACATCCTGAGAGGTTTCTAAAGCTTCTTGATTTCTGCCACTATTACTATATGAATCTTCTTCACTATTACTAATAGTATGGCGTGACTTTGAAATAAATGGAATTCGATATATCTTTTTTTTTTTCTCTTAATTGCTTCTTGCTTTCTTTCTTTAGTGGAAATGGATTTATTAATAATAAGAATTTTTTTTATTAATTCAAGAAAAATTTCTGTATTCATTTTCAGAATATTAATGCTATATAAAAAGGTATCTGGGTATATTCTTTCAAAAAAGCTAATTGCATGTATACTATCAACTACACTGGTGCATCTAGTATGGTAACTGTAACTTTTAGTTTTTCACTGTGTTACCAACCTGTATTTTGCCCTTCAATTTTGTAATAGAAGAGAAGCGTATACGTGTTGGCCTACAAATTCTGGTGCAGAGGAGTTCAACTTTGGGACCCGAATTGACCACATTTTGAGTGCTGGGCCATGCTTGCATAAAGAAGAAAATCAGGGACATAATTTTGTGACTTGCCATGTCAAAGAATGCGATATACTGCTGCAGTTCAAACGTTGGAAACCTGGTAATACACCTAGGTAAGGAATGAGGCTGCCGAGTTGTGAAGGAATGTCATTTGTTTTTAGCATGCATGCATGCTTGTATTGACCATTCTATATTCAGCTATTAATCAAATTTTCAGCTATTTACTTTTCAATTCATAGACATAAAGATATAAACACAAGAAGTGTCAAATTGGAGGGGTCAGATCATGTTCCTGTCTACATGAGTTTGATGGACATCCCCATAATTGAACAGCACAACACTCCTTCAATGTCCACTCGATATTGTCCCCAGGTCTATGGATGTCAGCAGACACTAGGTATGGATTTCTCGTAATTTCTCCAAAGTATCTTTGAATTCTTTGGTTCGGATTGACAGGGTTTGAAATGGTATTTGAATAGTATATATTGATTTATTGAGCCATCAGGTAAGTCCTTTGATGTGTCACATACATTAATGTTTTGGTCGATGACCTAATCTCATTGACTGTAGAAATAGTTGTGTTTATCTTCTCTCTCTCTCTCTCCCCCTCACTGAGTATATTAATATGCTAAATATCGGTGAACCAGAAAATCTCATCCTTTTCCATAATGAGACATAAATGGTACTTCCTGTAATTGCTACTTAGATTCAGAAACATAAATGGTACTTCCTGTAATTGCTGCTTAGATTTGAAAGTCATGAACAGTGATCATATTACCTACTTTACTGCTCTTGTTCATTTTTTTTGGAATTTTCTTCTCCCACTCATGACAGCTCATGACAGAAACATAAGTTGAACTGAAATATATGATCTCCCTGTACCGGTTTTGCTATGGAGCCAACTATTGGCTCCATAGCAAAACTGCTCCCCGTACTCTGTTGTTACTCTTTTATCTCTATCTACTCTATCTATCTATATTATTATAAAATGAGGTCCTATTATAAAAGGAGAGATACTATTATAAAAGGAGGAGTGATTTTGTGAAAAATTGAACTGACTAAAAAACCAAAACCCTCATGTTTGATACTCCCTCCTATTTTTAATAAATGTCGTTTTGAGAAGTTGGACAATAATTAAGAATCTTTCTTTTGCCAATAATAACCCTCACCCTCATTAATGAGGATAAAGAAGGATGGTTTGAGAAAAGATGAAGAGTGAACATGAAAAGACATAGTGTGTTTATTAGCTAGATGAGGGTAATAATGGAAAAATACATACAAAAGATCCAAAACGTCATTTATTTGGTTAATTGTTGATAAAGCCAAAATGACATTTAAAAAAAATAGGAGGTAGTATAATTTTTAAAGTATATTTGTAATAAAAAACTTAAGTATATATGGATTCTTAAAAAGTAGAACTCGAATACTAATGTGATTATGGTGTAACCTTATAAAGAATTCTAAGATTTTCAAACTCTAATTATTTTAACAATGTGCTTTTTTAGTATAAAAATCCATAACTAAAAATGTAATCTAATCAAACCGAAAAAAGAAAAGGACAAATGGGCAAGGACTTTAAATGTAGTGTTTCATATGACCCTTACCTCTTATCATAGAGAGAAAGAATTTGGTTATGTTGAATTAATGTACATATTATTAGAGAAATAATTTGGTTATGTTGAATCAGTATACAAATTATTTACAATTTACAAATTCGTGAATGTTATAATGTTATAATGTTGAATTATGTTATAATGCAGGTTTATATTCCTATTATAAAATACTTATCCAACTGGCCCAGCTAGAATAACTTGCCTACTAGTCAATACTAATATAAAATGGTAATAAGAAATTTAAGGTGTAAGAAAATAATACCATATAAGGAATAATAAATCAGTAAATATCCATAAGATTCAGCACCAATAAGGTCCCCAAAAATCCGCATAAAGTATACTGCGATTAATGTCCTTCCATTCTTGCATCTCTGTCATTGCTGCCTGCCAGAAAACAGACAGCTTTGGATTTAAGACTGCACAAGGCTGTAGAGAAAAAAGTTGTAAACAAAGAACACAATTGATTATTGCAATGGTCCACAAGTGTCATAACTCAGGCTGGAATCATGAATTATCTGCGTCCCTTCCTCCATTGGAAAAGAGAAGGTATCTGCCGTTGATTGTATAATAAACCCAAGGGTACAACCCAACAAAAAAATGGATTTTTCAGCCTAACCCAAGGGTACTACTCATAAAGGAAATCTTCACTAGTCCAAACGAATTGGTGATCGCCTTATACTGCAAGGTCAATTGCACTAGAACTGTTGGGACAAGGGAAGTAGAGAAAGTTGATTTGCAGCTACTCTCAAATTTCCACATGGCTGTATGGTGATCACAGGAACTGACGCTGTAGAATGTTAGATTATAGACCTGGGAGGTGTCATTTGCTTCTAGGTTGTGCTTGTTTGCATGACTAACTACATCAGTTTGGTGATCGCCTTTTCAACATTAGTGAGTCGGCGCTCGAGCATTTCCTGACCCTTCTCCATGGCTGCAACTCGGGATTCCATGTTTGTCATCAGGCCAGCATGTCGACCACTTTTTAGGACTAATGGATTAGGAAAAACAAAATATGTAATTTATTGCTGAAATATCAATGAAGATGAACAAGAAGTACAAAACTTCTCAGCAAGAATAACTTGCCCAATAGCCAATGCTACTACAAAATAAATCTCTCCATACTTTCCAATTAACAGGCTATATCCCTATCTCATATACTAAACTATAGCTAAATATAAAATGGCAGTAAGAAATATAAGGGGTAAGAAAATTATATCGTATAAGTAAATAATAAATCTTTCACAATCCTTAAGATTAAGCACCGATTAATGTCCCAAAAAATCAGCATCAATTCTAAGATTGATATCTTTCCATTCTTGCATCTCTATCACAGTTACTACTAAATAATCCCATCAATGATGCCTTCCTTTTTGTTTGTTGTAGTGTTTCATGGCCTGTTCTATATTTGGGACAGGTTCAACAGTTGATCTTTACGCGACATTTCTATTTGTGGCTAAATGCTTGTGTCCATTTTAATAGTTTCATGACCAACACTCTCCACCATGAGTGGGATGTTTGCTAGAATTCAATCTCCAGTTGAACGTTAAATTACCCTTAACTATTTGTTTCCTTCCTCTTATCATAGCCATGAGTCTACAAGATGGCACATAAAACTTATCTACAAGATAATCTAAGAAGATAGGACTGAGGGGTGTATTTGATATATATATATATTTTTTTTTTTGGCTTTTGGTGCCTTGTACATTTAATACCCATTTATATTGATGTGCATGGATGTTAAACTAATGATATTGTTTCTTCAACACGCTAGTCATTTTTCATCGTGTCATAATTTTCAGTGTCTATGCTCACAAGAAGGAAACCCGCTGAAATGAATAGCTTATCTGGAGGAACAAGTTCTATTTCAGATGACAATAGTGTTGTTCAAAGGTGCAGTCAGTCCATTAAAAGACCCCAATATGATTGTGGACCTTCATCATATGTGATTAATGAAGGTGCATTTTATACATCAGATGAATTTTCTGAAGGATCGCTTAAAGAATCATCTTCCGAGTCACATTGCTCCGAAGTTGGTCGTACTAGATCTTTGTCATCTGTAGTTTGTAAGAAAAAAGCAAGACAAAGTCAGTGGTCTCAGCTTTCACTGAAATCGTTTTTCCAGAAATCAGGAGCCAGTGTTGATACAAATAATAGTACTTGTTCTGACAAGGAGCCTCCTCAATCAGACATTTCAATTCCTTACTGTGAAATGAATGACACTGTCACTGAAGATGGTGAACAAGATGCTGCAAAGGAATGGCCGTCAAGACAAAGCACACTAATGCAAGGAAATAATACGTCACAATTTCCAGAAAAAGAGAAGAATATCACAGCCTTAGTTGAGTGGCAACGGATTCAACAACTTATGGAAACCAGCATACCTCTTTGCAAGGGCCACAAGGAACCTTGTGTTTCTCGAGTGGTGAAGAAATCTGGACCTAATTTGGGTCGACGATTTTATGTCTGTGCTCGTGCGGAGGTATTTGTGCCCATTATTGCTGTGCCTATTACTGATTTTTTTTTTCCTTAATTTATTTTTTCATGAAAGTGATTAGTAAGGAAATGATGTTAGAATGCATTGCATTCTGCACCTTAATTTAGTTTCGTGGCATGCTGTAAAAAGACAGGTAATTAAATAGTCTGCCTGCTAGTTGTCTTGAGAATACATTGCATTTTCTGTTATTTTGTTTTTTTTTTTTNTGATTTAAGTTTTTTTTTTTTTCTTTTTTTTTTTATTTAATGTGTCCAGGTTTTGGATTGATGAAACTATGGTCGTGCAATTTGGAAATTGCTTTGACATCTTTTATTTCTTTACCTGATGGAAAAATATAATATTAATCTTAGGGACCTGCATCAAATCCTGAAGCGAACTGTGGTTTCTTCAAATGGGCTACTACAAAATCAAAGAAAAGATAATTTTGATAAGCCATGAATCACGAAGGACTTGCTTAATATTCAAATTGCAAAGATGTAGCCATATGATCTGTCTTCTTCTTCCCGAGTCGGAAGGTATTCCTCGAACCTCACCTACTATTGAAGTCACAGCTCATGTCAGATATTGTTTTGTTTCTGTTCTAGTGATCCGCTCCGTAAATGTTGAGAAATTATACATGTGGATATAAGGTTCTAAAAAGGGATATAATCCCAAACATACCAGCTTTATTGTTAGTTCCATTTTATGCTATTGGAAATTAACAATTTCGAGTCCCTTTATGTATTTAGTCATCCAGTTACATTCATCACTCATTTGCAGATATCTGAATATATCCAATGAGATATGTTGACATAATAAGTAGCTATGCAGAACCTGCCTTCCTGGCGTGATAGTTCTCTGTTGCTCTAGCAGGTGTATCCGGTCATCACATGTGCCATTTTGCGCTGTTATTTTATATCTCCAGGTGCTCTGGAGTGTCTGGATAATTATATGGACCTCACCAGAGACGAAGCTAGACAAAGAAAGGCTGTTATTTGATTTGAACTGAATCATGATGATCGACTCTCGGGAATGGAAGTGGATCCTTTGTATTTCCATTATGAATTTTGTAAACTTTCGAGAGCGAATCATGTTCGATTGTCGCGGGATCAAACACCTGAGACATATAGTACTTGTGTATATATCGGTATAGTACTCGTGTATATTAACAATCTCCAAGTGAAATTGTTTAGAGTTTTATGTGACAGAAATGTGTTTATTTTGTGCGTAGGGGAAATGTGGGCTTTTTGTGATGTGCGCGTGAGTCTTTTCTTAAAATGGGAATGTGAGGCCCAATTTTAGCTATTAATTATGAACAAGATGTGTTGCTGAGATTTTATCCTTTTTTTTTTTTTTTAATTAAAGTGACCATTTGACAGTTAACAACAGGCGTTAACCGTTGACTTTTGGTGTTGACCGTTGGGTTCTAGTATTGACCACTAACATTGACAACCCGTTTTGACCGTCGTATATATTATGTGTAAACTAAATATGCATTGTGTATGGAGCAAATATACACTCAAAATATGATATTGATATGACCTAAATATGTATCTTGTATGAACTAAATATGAATTTTATATGAACGAAATGTACAATGTCAACATGCAATAGATATCAAATATGTATGCATTGTTCATGATCTAAATATGCACTTTGTATGAATTAAATGTGCATTTTGTTGAATTATGATGATGTAATCAGAATAGCTCGGCGGACTGATTTGAGCAGGTAGCTCGGCTAGGCCGGTCTAGGAGAGCTCCAGTATGTTCAGAGAGAAGCTACCAGGACAATGCGCCCGTAGTTGAGCCTTAGGTGTTGGCTGACCTAGAAGAGACGACCTGGGGGTGTTGACCTCCAGGAGCTCGGCAACACAGTCGACCTCGAGGTATTGAAGTTGTACGATCTAAGGCCAGGGTATACCTCAAGATGAGGCCAGGTTCGATCTCAGGTAAGTCACAACGGACATGTTAGGAGGTTGAGGCTACAATCTAAGGACGTGGGGATGTACAATAAAGGGGGAAAAATCCTAGTAAAAAAGGAAAGAATCATTTGCTCAATAACTCCTGCCTAAATAGAGACGTGGTAAGTTAGAAAATAGAATCTGGTTGGGTCTCTTCCCTAACAAGGAGTCTCTTGGTCACCAAGATAACTACCCTATATAAAGGTGACATGATCTTCTTCATCATATATTGCATTCTACGCCTTTACTTGATACATTCATATACTTAGTTGTTTGAGCAAGTTCTGACTTGAGCGTCGGAGATTTTTCCCGGAACCCCCTCCTGGCGTATACTAGGTCACCGGAGCTCAAAGAAGAAGACAATTTGAGGCGTAGGCTAATCAACCTGATTCGTGACAAAAGTGACACAACAAACTAAATATGCAGTCAAAATATGCAATCAAAAGCAATATCCTGGAACTTTACTGCTTCTACTATCTTTATGTTTTCAACTAAGTATGCATTGTGTACTACCTAAATATGCATTATGTACTATCTAAATATGCATAATGAATGAACTTAATAGGCCTAAATATGCCCATAATTTCTAGGGCTCGCTTCTTCCTTTATTTCCCCCAAATTGAAAATTTGTGTTTGTTTGTAGGACACCGTGAAATCATCGTCGGCAGAGCATCAAACGATGAGAAAGGCAACCTTGATAAGCGTCACTATCACCATCGTCTCCAACATAATGTGCGGCTGCTTCAGTTTCACTACCATCGGCGACGCCGCCCCCGACAATCTTCTTATCGGGTTCGACTTCCACCACCCCTTTTGGCTTATTCACCTCGCCCCCGACAATCTTCTACGAGCTGACTTCGCCTTCGTGGAGCGGCACTTCGCCTCGCGCCTCACTGACAGCGAATTCATGAGTGGCGAGGTGAGCATCATCGTCTCGAGGCTCATACAGTCTCTACGATTCAATCTCTTTCGGTTGGTGTGGCAGACGACTACGACGGTGATCTTGATGCTGCTGCCATTCTTTGACGACGTGGTGGGGATCCTGGGCGCTGGGGTTTTGGCTGGCCGGTCGACAGACGATTTTGGCTGGCCGGTCGACAGACGGTCAACAACGGTCAATAAGTTTATTTATTATATAATTAATTTAAACATAATTATATTACTTTTTATTATATAGTTAGTGTAAATTTTAATTGATTAATGAGTCATTGATTCTACATAAATCAATGGCTAGGATTGAGTCTCACCTCCCAATTTTGAAGGTCCGAATCCATCCATATATATATATACTAAGAAAATGCACGTATTGCGCACATCATATTGTTGCCTTTTTTTTACTTTAAAATATTTTTATTATTAGATTTATATTTAATAGTATAATATAATTTTCTTTCCATTAGTTTAACAAAAAAAATGGTGTATTCTATGATAAAAAATAATAAATGTATTGACTAATGTAATATAATATTTAATACTATTGACCGAACACTTTGAAAAATAAAATTAAGTAAAAAATTATTGGGTTGAAAATTTAAAATAAAATTAGTATTTTTTTTGTGAAATTTTAAATGCTAAAGAAATCTATGTCATATTTGATTTTGTTATTTAATGATATTCTCGTTATACTTAAAATAATGATCATTATTATTGTCGTCATAATATAGTTTTTTCATGTCTTTCTTTTGCGTCATAGTCTTTGAAAAATAACTCGAATTTGATATAACTATCATATGTAATCCTTGTAATGATCAATTTTTTTTCTTGTTGATTGGAAGCTAACCATCTAAGTTTGAATTTCGTTCTTGATTATTTTGATTACAGTGATGGCAAATTCAGTTATATTTAAGTATAATATTTCATAATACTTGTTGATATCAAAAATCGTACCAACATCAAAATATTAATCAAATTTTGTATGAAAAATGGAGAAGATGATAATGGATGAAGTTCTTTTTCCTTTTATTTCTTGGGAGAAATCTCCTCTCCTTTGGATAAAATAAGCCTCCTCTACAACATTTGAGGACCTCCCTTTTTAAGGCCTCATCATGTGGACAACAATTTCTAGAGAATAAAATAATATAATGACATTTAATGTAATGTAGCCATGTGGGGCCCAATGATAACGCTTGACGACTTCGATAGACGCCTGTCTTTTAGGTAATGTACGTCCTCTGAAGATGACTTCTTTATGTATCCGGATCGGCCGATCCTTTTAAATTCTGCTCGGCTCGAAAGTGGAGGATCTTGACATTTGAGGACTCGGTCGATATTGGATGATCAGCTTGGAGAACCTGATATTTGTATATTTATTTATTACGTATTTTAGTCCTTGTCTATTTTGCCATGTGCCGCTCTTTGATCGTGTAGCGCCCCGTTTTTGTAAAGCATAGCTCGATAAGCATATTTATTTATTTAATCATTTATATAAGTAATGATCTCATAAGATAACACTAATATTAACCTCATTATTATTACTATTATTATTATCTTATCTTTTAAATTAAGGGCTACTTAACCTAGTTAGTAAAATATATTAATTAAGGAGGGAAAGAAGGGAAAGATCAGTGACTTACCTTATTAGCAAGAGAGAGATTTGGTTAAGACCAAACTCTCCCACGTATCCGCCCCAATTTCACTCTTCTGCCTCACCATATATTGGCCGTTTCAAGCCCTTAATACCACCCAAGATTTCAGCATAATGTACTCTTTAATTCAACAATATCTAGCACGTTTAATGCAAGTTTAATTGGGTAAGTGGAAAGGTATTAAAGTTTGAAAAAAGGAGACTCACAAAACTTCATTTGTCCATCCATCTTCTCTTATCTCGCTCGCCACTTGCAAGAGCAACGGGGGGATTTCTTGGGCTCTCCCGACCAAGCAGGCAAACCGACGACCAAGAAGTATTATATTTTCCGGCAATATCTCCTCAGCAAGGTAGACCCGCGTCCACCTGAGTCGAGAGAAGGCCATTCATGGCGAGGGCAGACCCTTGTCCGATGGCTGAAGCAAGTCTACAATAATCCGAGAGCGAGCATCCTTCCAGCGCCGAGATTTTGTCCGAAGAGCCGAGAGCAGGCGAGTGCCAGGTGATGGAGTGTCGAGCCCACAACCGAGACAAGTTTCGACGACCCAAAAATCAACATCTTATTGCCTGATTCTTCTCCTTCGACCGGCGAACGGTAAATATTCAAAGCTTTTAGAAAAAATCGATTATAAGTTCACATTTTCATGTTAGTCGAATCTAAGACGTAAGTTCGGAAAAATTAAGTATAATTCATGCTATGTGATTCGTTGTTCTTCGTAAGTCGAGCCTTTATTTTATATTTCAAGCCAAAGTTAAAATCCAAGCTTTTTCCATGCCGAGTTCATCATTTGAATTCAGGGGCTCAACTTATTTAGTTATTTTGAAAATCCGACGTTAGTTGTGCCTTGAGTTGTCGTTTCATTTTTTGAGCCATATCCCAATTTTTGTAAATCCCCGAGCGTTTGAAAAAAAATAGTTTTTTTCATAAGTAATGTCGATTTTTGAACACCGGTTGCTAAGGAGTCGAGTGCGGTCGGGCGTCGCTGTTTCCCAACCTCTGTTCCCAGCGCTGCAGTCAGGCCCATCAAGTGGCACCCAGCAGCGTGGCCCAAGCATCGCTGGCCTTTCGTCTGCAGTCCAGGAGAGCAGTCAGCGCGAGGAAGCCCAGCACGCGATCCGCTTCCACGACCCAGTATCCACTCCCAGTGGTCGGCCCGTATTCAGCCCGCGCGAGAGCCGTGTCTCCAGCTGCTACAACCCATGTGTTGGCCCCGCTCTCCTCCCACCTGAAGCCAGCTTCTGGCCCATCTCCAGCCAGTGTGATTCTCCAGCCCAGCTCACTTCCAGGCCAATGATCGCGACCCATCTCCCTTTAGCAGTGCGGACCAATCATCCCAGCGTGCCAGCCCAGCCCAGCACGCGCCTGCCAGCAAGCCACCAGCCGGCCCAGGTGCGACCACAACAGTCTAGTCGTGTCCGGCGTCACACTTTTGAACCGACCATGAGCCAAAATCGCCGCGTTATGTTTTAAGTAGAGCCTTAACTATTTTAGTAATTCCCCGATTACTTTATCCTATTTTTCAGATGAAAGGTACTGAACTCCAAGCTCAAGTTCCTTTTTATGCTTGACCATGGTATTGGTTTAAAAAATTAGTGGAGAAGAGTTTAAAGGTTTGTGTTGTAACAAATTATATTTTTATCGAGTACGGGATGACTCCCGACCTCGGATCGATCTCTCGAGGACGGCGGTTCAGAATCTATAATTGGTGTCGAGCACACACAAAAGCAAATAAGTCCTAAACATTCTAATCAAGATGAATTGGTATTATCAACTAAGAAATATAGAATAATGCAAAAACATAAATCAACCTAAAATAAGAATAAAATAACGATGGAGAAGCTAGGGAGTCGGAGATAATTAATTCTAGTTCTAGACGCAAAGCCAGACAATTAATTGTTCGGTTCAAGATTGACACTCTCGCCTCAACATGTAGTTGTTCGCTCCCAATAACTTTTCGTAACAAGGGATTGAACATAGACGAACAAGTTCGAGCATACAACACTGACTACGTATTTAATCCCAAATAACTCACGTAACAAGGTGAGGGACATCGACGAGCATGTATTTCAATCTAAAAATTCATACACTATTCAATTATGAAATCATCTATCTCATGCCAGCCTAGGTTAACACGACTTCTCCCATTTCAGTTCTAAAAGTCTCTAAAGGCTACATTTGGGACCTTAAGGAGGTGCCAAATATGGGCTTTTCCAAATAGGATTAGGAAACCTAATATCTTCCAACTTCTTTCCCTTCACGAGGTCAGGCTCGAGGACATAGGAGCAGCATTAGGTTTCAGGTTTGAAACGTGCAGAGGAATGGAACTGAATCCCTTGGGTGGAGGAGGTGTATGTTACCCAGGACTCTAAAGATTCGAGAAGATCTGGTTTATCAAGAGGGATAATATGGGAAGACTTCTGGCCTCATCAGGAGTTTTTCGGCCAACACATAAACCCAACTATAAAAATGACATAGGTTATTACTTTATACAACAAACACACACACAAAAAAATATATTATTGATACATTGTTGTTGAATGTGAACTGACTTTTGAGTGTCAGAGTTCGTTGAGACCCCTTCATTGAAGAAATCAAGGTGGTTCAAATCAAGGGATTGCGGTTCAAAATGGATCAATGGACAATTTGTGCAACAATTTGGCGTCGTCTATGGGACGGACACAGTCTTTTACCAGCTAGAGTAGGTTGATTTTTTCTCACAAAATAAATGCTCCTATAGTTTTATTTCATCTTCTCGCCTTGTTGTTTTCTTTGGGCTTGAACTTGGGTTTTGTCCATCGTCAGCTTGACCTCTTGCTTCTTCGGAGTTGCGGTCCCCAGTATCTCAAAGTTCAGTAGTGACATCGACTCTTCCGCTATAATATGATGCTGAGCCTTGGCTAAAAAATTCTGATACGTGGCCGGCTTGTTCGAAGATAGCGACCATCTGAATGTCGAATTCGACTTTTTGCTGGCTTGTGTCGGTACCAATTGGGTCACGTGGTGACAAGGTTCCATGTTCTGTAATCGGTTGTTAAAGCGAGTGGTGCAATCCTTTAGACTCTCTTTGGCCCCCTGGACGATGTGGATTACGGACTCCTTCGAATCATGCACACCTGGGATCTAATGAAGTGGGAGCGGAATGTTGACTTCAGCTGTCTCCAAGTCGAGATTAAGTGGGGGTAGAGGGAGTGATACCACCTTTTGGCTTTGGCCCCTAATGTTAGGGAGAACATTCGACACCTCAACGCATCTCCGGCCCCATGAAGATCTATCCAGGATGTGCAGAGATCGGCATGAGCATCGAGATCTGAATTCCCGTTGTATAATCCAATTTGGGGAACTTTCATCTTTTCGAGCAACGGTTCATGGAGGATGTCCTCGGAGAGCCGGGAGGCTACGTCGACGACGTGGGTATTCGCTCTCTGGGGAGACATTGGTGATTCCATCCGTGTTTTTGCCGAATCTCTTGCTCGGTGGTTTTTCTGGAGGCGTGATGGCGACCTCCGGCTGTGTTTGCACCGAGCTTCTAGCTCAGTGATCTTCCTCTTCAAAGCAGCAATCTTGTCAGAGTCGTGATTCACTGGCTTCCCCCTGGGGATTATCAGCCTCATGTCCTATTCAAGTTCTGGGCTGTTAATGCTTCGGACGACCATGGGACCATGGCGCCTCAACTAAAGGTAGGAGCCGACCTGCTTTCCCCAGTTTCTTCTGCCAAAATGGGTTTGGCTGTTTTCTCTTTTTGTATGATAGTCGCGCAGTTCGGGAATTGAGCCGTGGATTGAAAATGGGTCGACCATTTGTCTTTGTTTCCAGTAGCCCGGTCCGTTCTCTTCTTTTGAGTCTTCAAAATATTGGTTGCCGGAGGTTTCGTGGTTTACGCCGCTATGACTTGATCCGGCGGTACCATCGATGCTAAAATTCTGGCCACTGAGCTTTCCATACTTCTGAGAAATTCGGGGTGTTAGAACAATGCCGTGAGGTCAGTCAGGGCGACGATGACACACGATGGTTCCAGTGCATGTCTTCGCGCTCCATCCATCACGGGCGTGGCGACAAGTGTCTTCTCAACCGCCTGTCATCGTGCGTGCTCCCTCACAGGAGCGACGATGCGCGAGAGGTCCACCGCCTACCTCTGGGATGATGGTGGTGGCGACTCAATTAATGGTGGTTGATGTCATTTTCCAACAGGAAGATCTTGGATGTGTGTTCACAAGTTCAAAAATTCACTCCAAACAAATTATGGAGCCCTCCTTCTGACGTCAAACTGTCGATCAATGAATTTGATCAACCTAAATTAAGAAATTTAGTACAAAATTATCCATGAAAAATGTTGAAAGAAATGAGTCAAAACATGAAATTCGCGGAAATGATAAATTTTATTGAGCTCGGATTCTCTGGCCGCTTGAGGTCGAACCCTGCCTTCTATGAGGGATTGTTTCCTTTTTACAATGAATGTTCTTGGCCAGAAAAATCGGAACCCCTAAAGTTAATTCCTAGGACATATTTATAGTGAGGCGCATTTGACTACTGCTCATTGGGTCACACTAATTTAATGTTGACTGACAGGCATTTAATTCTGGCAGGCTACACTATGGGTCTAAGGGGCTTAGGTCTGCAGTAGCAATGTGTCAATCCCATTGGTCCTCATTTGGTCGCAAGTGAGATTATTATAACATTTTCTTGACGCCGAGTGCCAGGGGCCCCCAACCTTAGAAGATCGTTGAGATCGGATAATCTGTGGCAAGTGGTAAATTTTCTTCGGTCATCCTTTGCATCCACGATGCCGACCTTTGTTGATTGAACAGGAGTTCCGAGCCTTTGTCGTTTCTTCCACACGGATATCAACACCTACAAAATCATGTTGGAAATATAATGTTTTAAAGAACATTCGAGACATCCTATACAACATGTTGGAGAAAGGTAATTCACGACGTCAAAGTATAAATCTTCAATTCTTTCACCATTTATACATAATGGACATTTTTCGAACTGTAAATTATTTTTTTACAATTTATTTTATAGGGTGGTCGAGTTATTGGTTTGATTCGGGCTATAAACATTTCTATGTTCGACAAAGACTTTTAAGAGGGTAAATTAAATTTTCATGCCAAACATTTTTATATCTAACAACTTCTTTATGTATGATAATTCTTTTATTGTATGTTGAATTTATATAATTCCATGAATAAATAACCCGTATGAGTTATGCACTAATCTTGTACATCAGAAATTCTATAGAGCCATCTGATGGTTTTCTTATAGAGTCATTCATCAATTTGTATTGACACATGTCTAAAGTGTATTTATTGTAGAACACGTGTCAATACACCATTACATATTAATTTATAGTATATCCGTGCATCGGACATCAACGCTGATTATTATTATTATTTTTGGGTGTTATCACCACTTGGACCATTTTGCCCTTGTCATTTTCTCGAAAACCTCATAAAATTGTAAAATCTTCTGTACCATGCGATTTTCGATGAGAAAATGACTGACGACAAGGTGTGTTTTTTGACCGGTGAGCCGAAGGACTGGCCGGCTAGTTAGGCCGTGGACGTTGGCGGCCGCAATATATGGTGAATACAATTCACTTATATTTTTTATCAGAATAGAATAGAATATATAATAAACACGTGATTGAACTAGAATATATAGATAGATTTATTTACTAAAAACAAAAAACAAAAAATGAAGTGGACAAAAAACAAAAAAAAAAAAATATAGTGGACCAAAATAGAAAGCACGTATTCACTGAATACGTTTTCAATTGTAAACCGTATTTCATAAATATGGTTTCCATTGTCAAACGTATTCAGTGAATACGTTCTCCCAAAACAAAAATTATTAAAGTTAATTAACGTAATTAACGTAATTAAACTATACAAAAACGTATTGACTGAATACGTCTTAATTAAAAAAATACAATACGTATTAAAATTAATTTAATATTATTTTTTTAAATTATAAAACGTATTTAAGAAATACGTGTTATAAATAAAATCAATTTTCTCAATTCGTGAAAATAATTTTTTTTGGGAAAAAAAAAATTAAACTATAACACGTATTTGTCAAATACGTTTTCTTTGTAATTTTGCCCCAAATTGGTTTTTTTTGCCCTAGTTTTAGCCCCAAATTGATTATGCGCTAAATTTTCAAAGAAAACGTATTTATTAAATACGTTTTTAGTATTAAAAAATTAAAACGTATTTCACTAATACGTTTTTATACAAAATCCTGTTCACAATCAAATACACCTGTTCACAACCAAAAATACACATGTTCACAACCAAATACACTTTGTTCGAACACCTAATATCAACATATTGCCCAATAATAATCCATCATACCATATAAACAAACAAATGAAACACAATAATTTGCCGAACAAACAATATATACAAAACGATATAATTCGGTTTATACAGACAATCCAACAATTCAAAATAAACACAAAATCTACAAATTCAACACGACTAACTATGAAGGAGTGTATGGTTGTGTAGGTTTGCGCGGTCTGGACCCCCTCCAAGTATATACCACGTGAGAAGAAGACGAAGGTTGAGGTGTGAGAAGCGTGTCAGTTTGAAAAGCCTGCTCATCTTCCTCCTCTTCTTCATCTGAGTAATTCAATTGAAAAAAGAAATTATAAATTGAACTATAAAATAAAAAATGTTAATTTAAAAATCTCACCTTGTTGAGGCTCGGGCTGCTCAGGTTGGAGGTGCTGGGCGGACGGCTGGGCGCGGGGACGGTCCCGAGCTCTTCTACCCCCACCAATGTTGGGGGCGGGTTGATGCCTGGCCGTGTGTGACTGTGTCCTCATGGGGGGAATGTATTCGTCCTGGGAGAAAACTTGACTGGACGGCCCCCCATGTGGAACACCCTGGCCCCCAACAGTCATAGAAGAGTAGGCAAAGTTGTACGACTGTTGGAAGCCGGTCTGCGCTTCTGGAGGGATTTGAGGCATTAATGGTTGAATATCGGATAATGTGTCATAAACCCCTTGTAGTGCAGAAGTCTGTAAATAAAATTCATAATAATTAATACGAAACGCAAAAATAATAATAATAATAATAATAATAATAATAATAATAATAATAAACACAAATAATGAACACTTACCTAACAGCCTAACCGCTCGACAAGTGGCTGATACCCGCCCGCCTGCTGGAACACCGCGTAATTGGCAGGGTTATTGATGAATCTCACAGTCCTGCTGTGAAACCATTCAAGGGAACCCTGCTCCGGCTGCGGATAGTCGTGAACGGGGGCAACTGGGAGGAGACGTTGTTCTATTTCTTCGGTCCACGACCTCAGAAACGGCACATGGAATGCAACCCAATCATAAAACGCCCTCCTAGTCATCCCCTGACCCTTGTGGTGTGTGTCCCAGTCGCGCTCATCCAGAATGATCGGATCTTGGGGGATGGACTGGCGACACCCAAATTGACGGAGGACCCTGTCAGGCAGGTGTACCTCCCGGGTGTTCCAACTAAAAATCCACCCCCGGTACATCCATAATTGTGGATTTCTTGAGCACACCTCCGGGAGAGTATCATTCTCCAGGTGTTGTCGATAGGGCTGCCATTCGAACTATAAAAAAAATAACAATTGAATTAGTAATTAAGTTATTACAAAATTATAAGCAAAAAAAGAAAGATAAATCAAATAATAGGAATTAAGAATATTACATCATACTCTCCCAGCCCTGTCAACTGATCCCGGTAGGCGGCCAATGTATTGGCTATGTTGGACCTCTTCTTCGGTCCCACCCACCTTAAAAAAATCACAGAAAAAAAAAAGTTTGTAATCACAAAATTTGATAATGAAAATAATGTACGGATTAAATAACAACAACGGTGATTACCTCGCTCCGAATGGACAACCAGGCACATTATCAAACACACTGGCCTTCACTATTGGGCGAATACGAGGGATATGCTCCCATGCCCAAACCTACACAAATGTATATTAATTTTGGTATTAGGTATTAGTCGAAGTAAGAAAAAATAAAGTATTAAATTTTCAAATAACAATTAAATAAATTTACCTGGATCAATTGACGCAGTTCTTCAGCCACTTCTCCTTGGCCTTGTACGAGGTTGACAACGCTCTATACACTCCGGCCAAGAGCGCTGAACCCCACATGTACTCCTTAACAGCATCTATGTCCTGTAGCAGGTCCAGCCAGTAAAGTGGGACGCCATTCGCCCGCTGGTCGGGGAAGATGAAGGACCTAATGCACCAGAAGATAAGGGCCCTCGCCCTCTGCTCGTACACGATGTCCGGTTGGCCTTCTTGCAACACACGGTTGCATTCCTCCTCCAACCCGCCATCATTCAGATACTGGCCTTTAATGTCCCAAGACTTTGGATCTTGGGCTGCCTGCTCTTCCTCGGTGGTGGGAGGATCCTGAGAGTTGTTTTTCCATATTAAAAACGATAAAATTGAGTTGACATATATTTAAACAAAATTGTATGAAAAAATACGCCTGGACATAGGGTTCGTACCCTAGCAATTCTTTGCACCTCTCTCGCCACTGTAGGGGTGTTAGATCTCTAGTCACTCCCACAACAGCAGCACCAATGATTGGCAGACCGAACAGGACTTGTACGTCCTGGAGCGTGATGGTGGCCTCGCCGAAATCGAAATGGAAGGTATTCGTCTCTGGGCGCCACCTCTCCACGAGAGCAGTAAGGAGGCTGTTGTTGGCTTGGACTCGACCCATTCAAAACAAGGATCCGAAACCAGTCCGCTCGATGACATCCCAAACCGACCGTGGCTGGCTTGACAAAGCCGCCCAGAACTGAGTATCGAAACGGCGGTTTGTCAGCGTCGTGTCACGAGCTCCCGGCGCATTATTAAATACTGCCTGCGACCGGTGGCGGTACTGGAGATATAGAAGAGTGCCATCCCTCGGACCGGGATGGACACTTTATTGCTGAGGCTGTGAGGAGGACGATGAATCCATTTATCTACAAAGAATTAAAAAAAAATATTAGGATTAAGGTTATTTATTAGAAAATATTGCTCAAGAGTCCAACATGAACATATATGTATATAACTTGCAACTCAAAGGATTTAATTCAACTCAATTAAATCCCAATTTCATTCTCAACTCAATATATCAAATAATCGGCTCAATATAACTTGCAACTCAACTCAATTTAATACAACTCAACAACAACAACAACAACATAGCCTTTAGTCCCAAGCAAGTCGGGGTAGGCTAGAGATGAAACCCAAGAGAAACACAAAGACTCGAACCAAAAGGAAGAGATAAAAAAAAAAAAAAAAAAAAAAAAAAAAAAAAGAGAGAGAAAGGAGCAAAAGTCACGGTTCTGGCACGTTGATAGCGATCCTCCAAGCGCTCCTATCCACCGCTAAATCCTTGGAGATATTCCAATCTTTAAGGTCTCTCTTAATCGACTCTTCCCAAGAGAGTTTAGGCCGACCTCTACCCCTCTTAACATCCTTGACCCGCTGTAGAACTCCCCTACGCACCGGTGCATCAGGAGGCCTCTGTTGGACATGTCTGAACCACCTCAGCCGATGTTGAACCAATTTCTCCTCAATTGGGGCCACCCCGACCCTATCTCGAATATCCTCATTCCGGATTCTATCCCTTCTTGTGTGCCCACAGAACCAACGCAACATACGCATCTCTGCTACACTTAGTTGGACATGTTGCCTTTTTGTAGGCCAACATTTAGCACCGTATTGCATCGCCGGGCGAATCGCCGTCTTATAGAACTTACCTTTTAGCCTTTGTGGCACCCTCTTATCACAGAGAACGCCCGACGCCTGACGCCATTTCAACCAACCGGCTGCAATTCTATGCCTAACATCAGCATCAATGCCGCCATCCTTTTGTAGCATCGATCCCAAATACCGAAAAGTCTCCTTCTTGGCCACCACTTGCCCGTCAAGGGTAACGTCACCATCATCATGTGAAGCCATGCTGAAAGTGCACGTCATGTACTCGGTCTTCGTCCTACTAAGTCTGAAGCCTTTTGACTCTAACGCGTCCTTCCACAGCTCCAACTTCCTATTTACCCCTGCTCTACTCTCGTCAACTAGCACCACATCATCAGCAAAGAGCATACACCAAGGGATATCACCTTGTATGTCCCTTGTGACCTCATCCATCACCAAGACAAATAGATAAGGGCTCAATGCTGACCACTGGTGTAGTCCTATTTTAATTGGGAAGCCGCTGGTGTCGCCCCCACATGTTCGGACACACGTCATCGCATCCTTGTACATATCCTTGATGAGGGTAATGTACTTAGATGGGACTTTGTGCTTTTCTAAGGCCCACCACATGACATTTCTCGGTACTCTGTCATAAGCCTTCTCTAGGTCGATAAAGACCATGTGCAAGTCCTTCTTTTGGTCCTTATATCTCTCCGTCAACTGACGCATTAGGAAAATCACCTCCATGGTCGACCTTCCAGGCATGAACCCAAATTGGTTTTGGGCCACACTCATCACTCGTCGCAGGCGATGCTCGATAACCCTCTCCCAGAGCTTCATCGTATGGCTCATCAACTTAATCCCACGGTAGTTACCACAACTTTGAACATCTCCCTTGTTCTTGAAGATCGGTACTAAAGTACTTCTCCTCCATTCATCAGGCATCTTATTTGACCGAAAAATGAGGTTAAAAAGTTTAGTTAGCCATGCTAACGCTCTGGCGCCCAAGCATCTGTTAGAGTAGGGTACCCGGCGTTCCAATCTAATTGGACGTATTCTACTTGTAAATACAGTCTATTGGAATTATATTATGAATAAGGCATTTCTTTATCTTAAGAGAAAGCATTTATCTTATAATTGCACTTAAGATAAAATCCCTAGATCACTTATGGTTATAAGGTATGGTTGCGCATAGAGATGGTGATCATGGAACATACCTTGAAAGCCGTGATCTTAAATACAGTTCCAAGTCGATGGATGTTTCGAGATGGGATATCGAATAATCCATAAAAGACTTGCACATAGTTTGTATGCTTGTTGGACAAGAATGTTGCATTCCATCAACATTAGCGTAAGACGTAAGTACATTTATGTGGGTGCTTGTTAGAGAACAAGTTCACTGAACATGACCGTATGAAAATTCTTAATGAAGAATTTATTCAGTCGAATAAGAATTTTCATGTTACAATAGTACATGACTAATCCTAAGACTTGAGGCACAATGGTAACTTTGTGCATATTACATTCTACTTTGATTTATCCTTTTGGTAGCTAGCACTATCGTTTAAAGGGATAAGTTGGGTATTATGTTAATATGTATGGAAGTTTGTTAGTGGCCAATAAAGGATTCGACACTTATGAAGATAAGTGAATTTCCTATGTGTTTCATAGTTATTAATCCAAAGTCCTTGGCCAAGGCAGAGATGAATAGTGATTCATAACCGGGTTAATAAACATGAAATAGAATCATAGTTATTAAGTCAATTTGGGTTTCGACAAAATCATACCCAAGACTTAATCGGGAAATTAGATGTCGAAAGGATTTTACATGTATGGAGTTGTAATCGGAATAGGTTTACTCGCTATTCACTTAATACTAGATTCATGCTACTTGCTAGGTGTTACCATGATATGTGGGTTCATAAATTAAAGGGTTAATTCATGAATAAGAGTTAATAAGATTTAACTCAAATTACAAAGTGTTGTAAACCCACTACTAGTATTAAGGTGAACCTAAAAGGTCACACTAATTATGAACAAAGGTAAAGATTGTATTTCTAATGGTTAGAATTAATTGATAAATATCTAATTTGATTAGATATCAATTAAAGGAATATATTAATCAATAAGATTGATTAATTACATTTTGGATATTACTTTAGTAATTAAGGTAATTACTAAATTAATAAAGTTGAATTTTAAAATAGGATTTTAAATTTCAAAAATCCAAAATAATAATAATATGATTATTATAATATTGGGAAAATGATATAATAATAAAGTCTTGAGAAAGATTCTCAAGATTTATTATCCAATTATTATTTATATCTTTAAATATGATTTAAGGATTAAAATAATAAATATGATTATAATAAAATGGTTGTTGATGGTTGTTTGAACTACTTAACATATCTTATTATTTTCAAAGTCAAAAGTTAGTAAATACTATTTAAATAAAATTTGATTTTATTTAAATATTACTAAATGTTGATTATTTTATGCTAAAATGTTTAGTATAAATATGTGCAAAATGGTTTTGCATTTAAGTGAAGTTTTTGATCCTAAATTTCTAAGTGTTAGAAAGAGAAGAAAGTGTTCTTCATAAAACTTCAAGAAAGAGTTCTTAAAATTCCCAAATAAAATTTATAAAATATTCCTATACAAGAAAACCGAGTCTTTTCTACTAGCGAAGGAAAGTCGTCGGAACCGGGCTTCATAGGGTGGATACGTTTAGAGGGAAGACACTTGGATTCCTCTAGCGAGTAACCTCAAGTCGTTGAAGTTACAACCGGGAACCGATTCCCTCATTCATCATCAATAGTGAAGGAGTTCAAGACATTCGGTAAATATTTTACTAGTATTTACTTTATAGTAACAAATCAAAATTTGTATATGATGCATGTTTTAAAGATGACGATCAGTTAATTCGCAATTAGTATGTACGGGTGTTGTATTTATACGATAAATACTTACTTTAAAAAATTTTAAATTCCGCTGCGTACAGCCCGTACGGTACTATCGAACCCAACAGCATCTCCACACCTCAATGGGATACCATCAGGGCCCATTGCTTTACCTCTCTTCATCCTCTTCATAGCCTCTTCGATCTCTGCCTCCCGAATTCTTCTCACCACGCATCTATTGGTATCCTCAAATGAGTCATCCAACTCCAGGGTAGGACCCTCACTCTCTCCATTAAACAATTTGTCGAAGTACTCTCGCCATCTGTCCTTGATCTCCCCATCCTTCACCAGTGGCCGATCCGACCCATCCTTAATGCATTTGATTTGGTTGATGTCCCTTGTCTTTCTCTCCCGAATCTTAGCCATCCTATAAATGTCCTTCTCCCCCTCCTTCATGCCTAGGCGTTGATAAAGGTCATCATAGGCCTGACCCTTCGCTACACTCACGGCACGCTTTGCATCCATTCTCGCTATTTTATAGCTCTCAATGTTGGTTGCACTCTTGTCAAGGTGGAGGCGCTTGAAACACTCCTTCTTCTCCTGAATAGCCCATTGCACCTCGTCATTCCACCACCAAGAGTCCTTCGCTTCCTGCTTGCCTCCCCTACTCACACCAAGGACTTCTGCAGCCACCTTCCGTACACATGTTGCCATCTTTAGCCACATGTCCTCTGCATCCTCTCCTTCTTCCCAAGGCCCCTCACCTAGCATCCTATCCTTAAACGTCTGCGCCGCTTCTCCTTTAAGCTTCCACCACTTCGTTCTCACGGTCTTGGCACATTTGTTCCGGTGGACACGTGTTCGGAATCGAAAATCCGCCACCACCAGCTTGTGCCGGGGGACAACACACTCCCCAGGTATCACCTTACAATCTACGCAAGCGCTCCTATCCTCCCTCCTTGCAAGGATAAAGTCGATCTGACTTGCGTGTCGTCCACTATGGAAGGTCACCAGGTGAGATTCCCTCTTCCTAAAGAGGGTGTTCGCTATCAACAAGTCGTAGGCCATCGCAAAGTCCAACACACCCCCCCTCCCCTCTTCGTCCCTCCTACCATACCCAAACCCTCCGTGCACTCTCTCGAAACCTACCTTAGTCGCACCCACATGGCCGTTTAGGTCCCCTCCTACAAAGAGCTTCTCGCTGGCAGGAACCGTACTAACCAAGGCATCCAGGTCCTCCCAGAATTGCCTCTTTGCGCTGTCACTAAGACCTACCTGAGGGGCATAGGCACTGATCACATTCATTGTCAAATCTCCAACTACCAATCAGACTAGGATAATCCGGTCGCCTTGCCTTCTAACATCGACAACTCCATCCTTAAGGCTCCTATCGATCAGGATGCCTACACCATTCCTACTCGATGAAACCCCAGTGAACCAAAGCTTGAAGCCAGTATCCTCCACCTCATTCGCCTTCTGTCCCTTCCATTTTGTCTCCTGGACGCATAGGATATTAACACGCCTCCTAGTAGCTGCATCGACTAGCTCACGTAGTTTACCCGTTAGGGACCCTACGTTCCAGCTACCTATACGGACCCTAGTTGGTTCGACTAGCTTCCTTGCCCTTCGCACCCGTCGAGAGAGATGCGAAGACCCTTGCTCATTTTCCACTACACCCGGGCGCCGATGTAGCGCGCCACTAAGAAAATGACGACCCGGTCCTTGCTCACTTAACACCATGCCCAAACCACGACATGGCGCGTCCCCAAGGGGGAGACGACCCGGCCCTTGCCCATTTGACACCATCATTTTTATTTTTATTTTTATTTCACGAATAGTTGCATCAATACTCTGTCTAGCCATTCCCTGTGGATACGACCCTGCTTATCACTACTACAGTTCTTTTAGAAGCAGGAATTTATTATTGTTGGATTCGATACCCATCAATTTTAGATCTATCTGATCTTTTCTTTTTTTTTTTCTTCCTCCCCATCGACGCACGCCGCCTCTTCTTCTCTTTTATTTTCTTTTATTTTTCTCTATTATTTTTCATGAATAATTGGGAGGCTTCTCCCATGTTTATGGAGAATTAATTTATTTTTCCAGCCAAAGGATTAGAGATTTGGTTCTTCATGATTTGTGAGATCTAATTGAATTTACATTCCCTACTTCTCTTTTATTTATATATCTCTTGTGATTATTATCAATTGTGTTTTGATTGTTGATACTAATTGGCCATTTGTTCGATTGTTGAAACGCATACTGTTATTTAGGATGGTTAAATCCGTAATTGTTTGATCGTTCTAATATTTGTGGCAAATAGCATAGTTGATTACTAAGGGTTTTCGATTGTATGCTTAGGGAGATATATGATCTAGTCTAAATGATCCTACATGTGCGTTTGTTGGCTAGAATTGGTGGTCCTTCTAGATTTCAATGTTGTTGATAGATTAAATCCTATGATCGTATCTAGGGTCGTCTGTTGATTAGAAAAATAATTAGAGATCGTATCCTGATTATCGAGCAAGTAAGGAATGATAGGTTGTTAGGTCGTACAATTAACCATAACAAGTTTAATCGAGAGTAGGAGAATTATTTTTGCATCCGTGATCGAATTGTTGAACCATTTCTACGAGTTTTTCCTTTGGTTGGATATTTTCTCTATTCTGAATCACTCGTTTTGTTTTCGTATCAAGTTAGATTTTATTTTATTTTTCTTAGTTAGATAAAATCATCAAAACCCCCCATCATTTTTATTTTTATTTTTATTTCACGAATAGTTGCATCAATACTCTGTCTAGCCATTCCATGTGGATACGACCCTGCTTATCACTACTACAGTTCTTTTAGAAGCAGGAATTTATTATTGTTGGATTCGACACCCATCAATTTTTGGCGCCGTTGCGATTCACCTAATTCTAATCGAGTCCACAATTAATTCGACACCCATAAAATTTCTAGCCATCAATTTATTATTGTTGGATTCGTATCAACTCAATTATATAATATATTTGCTTCTTTCGTAATAAATTAATCGGCTCGAAATAATGGAACTCGAACGGCCTCGGCTCTCGGCTACACTCGCGAAACACCTAATTCTAATCGATTCCACAATTTCACAATTCGAAGTTCAATATGTAGTCCTAATTCCGAAAGATCGAACTTCACACAATACTTGACACACTAATTCACACAGTAGTTCACAATTTCACAATTTCAACAACATTAGAGTTTGAAGTACTAAATCGAAACCCTAACGTCCTAATTCCGAGAATTCCCTAATTCTAATCAACCCCTAAATCGAAACCCTTAATGCAAATCAATTCCCTAATTCTAATGAACCCTAACACCCTAAAATATCAAATTTTAATGAAACTTTTACTTAAAAACGTATTATGAAAATTCGTATTTATTGAAAAAATTGAAATTTTTTTTGCCATTTTACCTAATTGACGGGTTCGATTTGCAGTTGAGGTGGTGGTGCGGCGGGGGTGGCGCGGCGGCAGTGGGGCTCGGCGGCGAGGGCGCGAC
>BKCP01011181.1:944049-954580 GCA_008636005.1 Striga asiatica | reverse complement strand
GTTTTTTTTTTTTTGTTATATCTTACGAAAAACGTATTCAGGGAATACGGTTTCTTTATGATTTATTTATAAACCGTATTCTCTGAATACGGTTTCCGTTAGAATTAAAAAATTACGTGCAAAATGGTAGGAGGATCCCAGATTCGGGACTCGAACCCGGGTGGGCGAGTCCGTTATCTCTGGGCACACCTCGTTACCAATGGGCCGCACTAGGCTATCGCTGAAAGTTTTGCACAACTTTTGTTGTTATCCTTCAACTTCAAAATTTTTTATAGTATATAATATTGTTAATATATTGTATATACATATATTTTATAATTTGACATATATGCTATATTGACATATAGCATATAGCATATATCATATAGTAGTATATAATTGAGTTCGATTGTACAATTAAACTCGAATTAGTACAATTAAACTTAATTATAGTAAAATTGAACTCGAATTAGTACAATTAAACTCGAATTAGTACAATTAAACTCGATTTAGTACAATTAAACTCAATTATAGTGAAATTGAGTGAAATTGAGTTCAATTTCACTATAATTGAGTTTAATTGTACTAAATCGAGTTTAATTGTACTAATTAGAGTTCAATTTCACTATAATCGAGTTTAATTGTACTAATTCGAGTTTAAACTATAAACTATAAACTATAAGATATAAGATATAAACTATAAACTATAAGATATAAACTATAAACTATAAACTATAAGATGTAAGATATAAACTATAAACTATAAACTATAAGATATAAGATATAAACTATAAACTATAAACTATAAACTATAAACTATAAACTATAAACTATAAGATATAAGATATAAACTATAAACAATAAACTATAAGATATAAGATATAAGATATAAGATATAAGATATAAGATATAAGATATAAGATATAAACTATAAACTATAAACTATAAGATATAAGATATAAACTATAAACTATAAGATATAAGATATAAGATATAAACTATATACTACATGTTATATACTATATACTATATACTATATATTATATACTATATACTAGATGTTATATACTATATGTTATATACTATATACTATATACCATATACTATATACTATATAATATATACTATATACTATATGTTAATATACTATATACTATATGTTATATACTATATACTATATACTATATACAATATACTATATACTATATGTTATATACTATATACTATATATTATATCCTATATACTATATAGTATATACTATATGTTATATACTATATACTACTTCGAGTTCGATTTTACTATAATCGAGTTTAATTGTACTAATTCGAGTTCGATTTCACTATAATCGAGTTTAATTGTACTAATTCGAGTTTAATTGTACTAATTCGAGTTCGATTTCACTATAATTGAGTTTAATTGTACTAATTCGAGTTTAATTGTACTAATTCGAGTTCAATTATACTAATTCGAGTTTAATTGTACTAATTCGAGTTCAATTTCACTATAATCGAGTTCAATTTCACTATATTCGAGTTTAATTGTACTATAATTGAGTTTAATTGTACAATCGAACTCAATTATATACTATATAGTATATAATATATAATATATATACTATATAATATATATACTATATACTACTATATGATATATACTATATGTCAAATTATAATATATATGTATATACAATATATTAACAATATTATATACTATAAAAAATTTTGAAGTTGAAGGATAACAACAAAAGTTGTGCAAAACTTTCAGCGATAGCCTAGTGTGGCCCAATGGTAACGAAGTGCGCCCATAGATAACGGACTCGCCCACCCTGGTTCGAGTCCCGAATCTGGGATCCTCCTACCATTTTTGACGTTTTTTTATTCTTAAGGAAACGTATTTGCTAAATACGTTTTCTAATACGAATTATTTTAAAACCGTATTCAGGGAATACGGTTTCTAAATAAATATGAATTCTTTGAAAACGTATTTAGCAAATACGTTTTCTAATATGTATTATTTTAAAAACGTATTTACTAAATACGTTTTAAGCTGTTATAAAAAAAAAAACTTGTTCTTTCAATTGTTTCAGCATTTAAAACCTCTTACAAATATTCAGAACAACCAACTACACCAAAATACATAAACAAATAAACTCATATGCAGTCCAACATAACAAAAATATATCATCCAAACATAGTCTAACAAATCAAAGTAAACAATAAAAAAAATAGTCCAACATAAAAAAAATAAACACTAACAAATCTAGTTTCCCCACTCATCACGGACTCTAGATCTATCAGTGCAAGGATGCGAGGACGGACAGTCATCCACAAAATGCTGTGGATTACCACATCTACTACACTGTCCTCTATCAGCCCGGCGGCGTGCCCGACGATCCATTTGCATGCGATGACGCTTCGTTTGCGCGCGACCGGGTCCAGCCTTCGTGATGATCCTCAGCCAATTTGGTAGTAAGTTCCATCCGACTAGCGGCCATGTGTCTGGATCACCAATCGGAGCAAAACTCCAATTAGAAAATTGAGCCACCCAGTTCTCCGTCCAAAAGTGGGGATCGTACAATAACTTTGGTTGACCTTTTATTTGACGACACACAGCTATAGCATGAG
The DNA here is from genome assembly GCA_008636005.1 of Striga asiatica. Lineage (NCBI taxonomy): Eukaryota > Viridiplantae > Streptophyta > Magnoliopsida > Lamiales > Orobanchaceae > Striga > Striga asiatica. Next base: position 951,976 of record BKCP01011181.1, on the reverse strand, counting down.
AGCATGGTTTCCTGTGTGTCTGCCACTTCTGACAACTACAACGCATCCGGTTGTACGAAACCTTATACCTGTTTTTCCACATTTAGATATATTTATAAACAACTAAAAATTTGAATGAACCAAAATAAAAAAAAAATAAATTATACAATAAATAAATAAACCGTATACCTTTTGCCGCCTCTACCATCAGCCCGTAGACCGGTTATCACCTTGTACAGGGATCTCTCTGCGTTCGAACATCGCACCTCATGAGTTGCAGCCGTAGCCTCCAATTCGCAATAAGCAGCATAGTGGGCACTAGCAATGGCATTACTGCATATCGTGGACTTCTTTTGTTCCTGCTCAAACAAGTCCAGAGTTTTCATGAATGTGGCGTGTACCAAAGCTCGGCAGGGCAAGAACCTAACACCTTTCAGGACGTTGTTGTAACTCTCGGACATGTTGGTTGTCAAAGTACCCCATCTACGTCCTCCGTCTCCAAACAAGGTCCACTTGTCTAGAGGAATTCTGAACAGGTACTCGTATGCGTCCGGATTAAAATCCGAAAGCCGCGATCGTATCTGTTCAAATTTTTTCTCTGAAACCTGTGAACCCAACTCCCAACACCAATTTCGGATTTTGTTATTCCTGAACCTAGTAACCACGTTGCTTCGAAGGTGTCAAAGACAAATCCGGTGATATGCAGCGGGTTCTTGCCAAGCTTCCAATGATTCCACAGCACTCTGTAAGCCTGCATCCCTGTCCGAAAGAAAGCATATCTGTCTGTCGCCGACAACATGTTGCCGGAGATTTGTCAGGAAAAATGACCAGCTTTCCTGGCTCTCTTCATCGACAATCGCATAGGCGATTGGCAATAGCCGCTTATTCGCAGTCTGTGCAACGGCCACGAGCAATTTCCCCTTGTACGAGCCACGCAAATGTGTGCCGTCCATGCTAATTACCGGAGGGCATCTCTGGAAGGTCTGAATGGCGGGACCAAACGCCCAGAAAACAAATTTGAATTCTCTGTGCTGATAGTAGGCCGCCATTTCCCCACCTTGCCATTCCCACTCTACAACCGTAGTGGGATTCGCTCTTTGAAGCGCCGCAAAAAAATCTGCACGTTACAAAACGTAATCGTCAATACATAAATACAGTGACAAATAACACGTACATTTTTAATAAATTTTTTCTTACTGAGGGAGTTCGGCGAAGTTCGATTCCCAAGTGCCATACAAACGATCGATGGCCTTTTTCCTCCCGTGCCATGCCTTCTTGTAGCTCACATCGACTTTCCAACATTTTTTAACATCCTCCTGGATCAGGGTAACACTATAGTCGGGCTTCTTTTGAATCTTGGTCATGACAAGATTTGAGATCATTGTGGTGGTTACATTTATGTGGTCATTTTTTTCGACTTCTTGCACACAACTGTGCCTCGCAGTCCATTCCGTTACTTCCCACAGTTCATGAACTCGTGTGCAGTGCGTCACCCGAGCCCTCCACGGACAAGGTTCATCTTCGTTGGACGTGCACACCACCTTGAATGATTTCTTATTCGAATAGGTTGTCTTAACCTCCCTCAACCTGCTAACGTTCCAACTCATGATACCAATCTGTGCTTCTCCCTTGGACCGGAAAACAGTACCCAAACGGATAGTCTCGACATTCCCATTCCAGGTTGGCAAGGCATACTCATCCCAGTCTACACACGACGGGTCCCACTCACCCATCTCGCGATACACGTGCTTACCGCTATTAGGAAATGGGTGTTCTTCAATAAATTCTGGTTCACTCTCCTCGTTTATTGATCTATCCGTTTCCGTTTCCGAGGTACCATCTGTGAAATCGTCTTCACCGCGAATGAAATCATGATCACTTTCTTCCTCATTATCGCATTCTCTAACTGTTGAGCTTGTCCCTTCGCCAAAATTATGAACATGCGAAGTGGACGTACCCTCATTATCAGCCACTCCACCGTAAAAAGGGGCAACATCCTCAAACTGCGTAACCTCTGTAGGTGCCTGCGTAAACTGCTTCAACTCCAAATGCAAATACACATAGGAGAAAGGAGGAAAATTATATATCAATCAACAACACTATTAGTATTCAGGTTTCCAATATTCCACGAACCATCGCGTTCGTTACTCAGTAAACTAATCTTCTCAATTATCCAACCATCTCGATGAAACCCAAAATTTTCATAAAGAATATCTACCAATTCTTTAAATGATAGCTTCTCCCCAATGCTAAATGAACCATCCGGAGAGTTTTTAAAATCTGAAAAATCATATAACAACTCCTTGAGAAGATTCCAATACACATTAACAAAGTATGGTCCGGTAGACGTCATTTATACCTGTTGCAAAAAACAATTCTTCCTAATTACAACAACACATACTTTCTAACACAACACCCAAAAAAATCAATTATTCTTTTATCATTCCCACAACAAAAGAATAAAATTCATCAATAACATATAATACACTTTCAATTCTTCCCAATTACAACAACACATAATTTCTCAAAAAATTCAATTATTCTTTTACTCAAATCAAGATAAATATTTTCAATTAATACTACAATAACAAAAAAAAATCGCCAATTCTTTTATAAAATAACTCTCCAAAACCCTAATTCTCAAAATCCAACTATACAATACAAATCATCCAATTATCGCAAAAATTCTCAACATACACCGAAACCCATCATCCAAGAACAATGTATAATCATTTAAGACAACTATTAAATCAACAATATATCTTTTCTAAACTATACTCATCAAAACCAACAAATATTTCTTACAAATTCATAAACACAAAAAAATATGTAATTACATTACATTAAATTAACAACTAACCTCTTCTCCGAATCGATTGATTGTTAAATTTTTTTTTATTTTGAGATGAAGAGAAAATGGAAGGAAGTGATTTTATTTTTGGTTCTCGCAGAAGGCAGCTTCAGTAGATCGCGCAGTGGGGTGGAGGAGAAGATTTTTTTTACTTATATTTTGTTAAAAACCGTATTTTGTCAATATGTTTTTAATTTTTTAATTATATTAGAAAACGTATTTCCTTTATACGTTTTATTTTAATTTAAATTTTTCTTAAAAATTAATTAATATAAAAACCGTATTAATGGAATACGGTTTAAAAAACCTAAATTGATTTCAAATTAATTTGGAATTTTCAAATCAAAATTAGGGTTTTCATAAAACGTATTTTGTAAATACGGTTTCAAATTCAAATTGGATTTACATTTTTTCGGCAATATGTTTTTCAAATAATTAAACAAATTCAATTAAAAACCGTATTCAAAGAATACGTTTTACACTAAAAAATTAAATTAGGAAAACGTATTTTGTGAATACGTGCTTTCGATTTCGGTCTACCCCTTTTTTTTCTCTTTTTTGTCCACTTATTTTTCAATTTTTTTTTTAAATAAATTACCCTATATAGATAACGCTTGTTGTTTAAAAAACCCAATCCAGTCGCAACCAACCGTTCTTCCCAGGTAAACTCGAGAAAAATGTTTATTTTGTTTTAAATTTTTCTCTTGTTTATTTGACATATTTCTTGCACGTCATAAGCTTTACTTTGATGCTTCGAGCGTTCGGTACTTTCATGATTGAGTTTCATTCAATTACTTTGTGATAATTATAGAATTTCGATTCACTTGTTAGTAAAGTGGGTATAAGTAAACCGTCGCCTTTCGTTTTCTGAAGAGGAATTGAATTCTTGATCGTGAGCTTTCGATTCACCGTTACGAGATGTACATAAAATTGAATGCCCATTTTAGCTGTCTTGGAATATGGTTTATTTTCGTGAAGTTTGAAGTTGCTATCTCGCCAATTTTCTTCAAATCAAAACAGAACTAGTTATGGCATTAGTGCCAATTCTGATTAGTAGCTGGCATAATTGCAATTTATCTTCCGATTAGCTATTTCTGCTAGAGTTTGGTTTCGGGTGTTGATTGTTTGCTATGTTATTCAGCCAGATGTTACACAACAAAGCATGACATCATCAGAATTGGCACCAGTCGTTGTCGTTCACTATGGCATTCCATCAACTGCATCAATTCTTGCTTACGATCCCATCCAAAGCCTCCTAGCAGTAGGGACATTGTGAGTTCAAAGTCCTTGTTGCGTGAATATATGTCAAATATTTGGTTTCATCTCAATAGTAACTAAAGTTCATCAACGGAGGACGGAAAACTAGTGTATGTTGGTGCATGCATGCAAATGTATATTTCACCTTGGTGTAAAGCTTCCTGACTCTGATGTTTAAAAGCTGGTTACTAATGTCAAATAAGAAAACATAACCCGGGCATCATCACATTTATTGTTAAGTGATTACACGTGTTTCAATATACACAGTTTTCTTTTGCTGGTATCTTACAAGTTTACATTTTCGGTTTAAATTATTCCCACTGCTGTAATTTGTCATCACTAGTTTTTATTCTTAGGGTTGAGAAATAGAAAATTTGGATGTAGATGGATGGTGGTATTATAAATTGATTACTATTGCGTGCAATTTGGTGATTCTTTCTCTTTTATTCTTTTATTGAACGTGATTGCAGGGATGGCAGGATTAAAGTGGTTGGAGGTGATAACATTGAAGGTCTTCTTACATCTTTCAAAGCCGTACCATTTAAGAACTTAGAGGTTTGTCACAGTTTGTGTGAGGAGTTCGATTTTATCCATCTTAGCTTTTTGTACATATACCTCAGTTAGTCTCTCTTATCTTTCCATAATTTCATATGCTTTTCTTGTCCCAAGTTCAATGAATTTATGTTGAAGTTGCTGTTTTCTTTCCCATTCGTAAATGGTGAAAGGGGTTCTTGTTATTCAAGATTTGTCTCAGATATTATATCAAATATCAGTGGCTAGAGCAAGAAAAAATTAGTTTTTTATTGAAATAACTGGCTGAAGTTATTGCTTTTATCGAGCAAGAGCTTAATTTATATTTTTTCATTAAGTTTGGGCTCTTTCTCTTCACAGTTCCTGCAAAACCAAGGTTTTCTAGTGAGTGTCTCCTATGAGAATGAAATCCAGGTATTGGATCCAACTTATCACCAACAAATTCTTTTGTTCTTTTCATGAAATTGTTAATCTCTGCTTGAAAAACAAATATATTTTTATTTCCTTTTAATGCCTGATACTCTTTCTGTTTGTTTACTTGCGGGTTCAAATAATCTGTTTATGTTTGCATGACTTTGTCAGGTATGGGATCTCGTCAAGAGGCGTATATCATCTAATATGCAATGGGAGTCTAATATAACTGCATTCTCTGTTGTCTCCGGAACCAATTACATGTAAGAGATTGACAATGTTACACGAAATATAAAATATCAGGATTATATGAGAATGAACCTTACGTGAGAAATGAGAACGTAGCTCAACAATGAGATTTCTGTATTGTGATGTTCAACAGCACTTGTCCATGTTTGTAGTGATATAATTTTTATGAAAATGATGCCATTGGTTTTGCATGTTATGCAGTAATGTTTTTGTGCTGTTCAATATCACTATGCACTGTAATATATTCTTATTTCTCACCTATGGACTCATTCTCACCGGAATTCAACCTTGTGTGTGTGTGTGTGTGTGACCATAGCTGCTTGGTTTTCAGCCTAAAGTGAATTGCCTGAGACATGAATTAACTCCTTTTTGTCCTCTTTGGGAGCCTTAGGTATGTCGGGGATGAATATGGTTTTCTGTCTGTGCTCAAGTATGATGCTGAAGAAGAGGATCTTCTTCAATTACCATACCATGTTCCTCCAAACCTTATTGCTGGTAACTGGATCTCTTGATAACCATTTGTTACATATTTGTATTATTGAGTTATTATTATTGTCATGAAATCCTATGAGATCCTTCTGTAATTGAATGAAGGGACAAGTGATGGACTACCTTGTTGAAATGTAGACAATCTTTACTCTTTGTATAGTTTTTCTCTATTACACTTTATGCTTGAGTAGTCACAGAGTATCATTGCAATTGTTTCACGGACTAACTTGCTCTACTTTTATTGATACTTAATTTCTGATCTTTGTTATTATAATTATTAACTATCATTTGCTTGAATGCAGAGCAGATGTTAAAGTTTGTCTTACGAAAAATTATCTCATCTCATTGATTTTGTAGAAGGAGCGGGGGTTTCATTGCCTGATCATCTGTCCATTGTCGGTGTGCTGAACCAACCTTGTTCAGGTGGGGACAGGTAATAGATAAAGCATACATTTCGAAAACATAATTTATTGTGTTCCGAACCTTGCTATTCACTCTTAGACTTACTCGTCAGTCCATCACACTTGTTTGCTTTATGTTGCTTAACACGGAGGTCAAACTCAATCCATAAAATTTTAAGAAACATTGGATGAGTGCTGGAGGAGCATGATAACCAAACTCATTTGGTTTTTTGAGGTTTCAAAAATATATGTGCGAATCTTTTGATATGGACGGAACTGTTCCTCAAAATTTGTATATATTTTTCTGGAAGACTGATATGTCACTATCTTCCAATACCGACATAGGTTAAAAGACAACCAATTATACTTGTAAGATCTGAATATATATATATATACATATATATATACATATATATATATATATATATATCACCATGAATTCTCTCTATATCTATGCAATACTCTATGCATCATTGACAGACATATTCATGAAAACAACGTTACTCAACAATATCTATGTCTGCTTCACTATAGGGTTTTGATTGCGTACGAGAATGGATTGATTATTCTATGGGATGTCACTCAAGATAAAGCTGTGCAAGTTAAAGGCTATAATGATCTGCAACTTAAAGGGGGAACCATTGTGAACTTCTCAGATGACAAGAGCCATACCTTCATAAACGATTCATTAGATAATGAAGAAACCCAAAAAGAAATAAGCTCTCTCTGTTGGGTATCTCCGGATGGCTCAGTATTAGCCGTAGGTTACGTGGACGGAGATATATTGCTGTGGAACCTATCAGTTCCACACAATGGAAAAAGTATGAGAACTCCGCAATCAAATGATGTGGTTAAGATACAGCTATCATCTGGAGATTCAAGGCTTCCTGTTATTGTTCTTCGCTGGGGTCATAATAAAGCTCAGAATGGGCAAGGTGGTCAGCTCTTTGCCTATGGTGGAGAAGAAATTGGATCTGACGAAGTATTGACGGTATGTTTTGAACTGATGGTGTGATTTTACCTTCTCACATTGTCCGAGATGTAAGAATTTTTTTTTTCTCTTTCTCTATCTGCTACGGAGGCTCCTGTGGTCTTAGATATTTGTTTTTTCATTCGTATGAGGTTTTTGATTCTGCTCTTTGTACAAGTTAGGCCTTTGTGTTGGGTCATTGAGATATAATTTGTCTCAGAGTGTAAAGTGAGGTGCAGTGCATATCTGTGATTAATGAGAAACTATTATCTGTGTATATCTATTGTGTGATCAATGGATTATGTATAGATTGAAAGCAAGAACGGGCTACTTGCTCATTCCAGGCATTTATTTTTTTGTTTCCTTCTGAAGTCGCAAACGATCTCAAGAGATTCAGCGTTTGGTCTCTTGAAGTTCTCAGCTGTATGGTCCTTATGTGTGTTATTAATGTATCTATAATTAAGTACGGTTCAGTGCACACACAACATTTGGCGTTAGATCCAATGCTTATAATGAAAGGATCTATTTTGATGTATCTGGCGTGTCATATTATAATCTGGCCCTTGAAAAAAAATAGCAAATGCCAGTTCTTATAATATATCGAATGGAACTATCAGTGGTTCTGAAAAATATTAAAATGGTTTCAGTTATGAACTAATTCTTACATCGTTTGTTAATTCTCAAGATACAAATACAATTCTAAACAAATTTTATATTCAAGTTAGGCTTAAAGCCATACCAAGTTTATGCATTTTTGCCAAATCTCTCTCTCTCTCTCTCTCTCTCTCT
>BKCP01011181.1:928143-939618 GCA_008636005.1 Striga asiatica | reverse complement strand
TTTTTTGTTTCTTTGTAGTTTGTCCGACTTTATGATAGCATTTGAAGATTAATAATATATATTTGTTGAAAAACACATTTTATGTTTCATGAACATTATATCTTCTTTTGACCAATTTGAGTTAGTGACCCCAAATGGGGGTTTTGGTCGAGAAAAATAAACCTCAGTGAGGTGATTGTAATGTTTCGACAGGGTATTTGTAATTTTGATCCAAATTTGGGGTTTTTATAATTAGATTAGGGTAATAATTTGCAATAAAATCCACAAATGATGTAATATTTAATACCTGGACAACATTTTATTTGACTGATTTTGAGTAAGTGCAGAGGTAAAGCATCAATTTTCTGAAAGGATAAAAGATGATTCAACTGCATCTTTCCAGCATAGCGAAGTTCAAAGTCAGCCTTTGCAAACTGGCCCTCAAAATCAACATCCTCAAAATCAACATGGTCTATCGGATGTTGAATTTTTGCAGTCTCCAAATTTAGAATACATGACACTGGCCTCTCAAATTTTGCTTTGTTGTGAGGACGCTTTTTACTTATACCCTGTAAAATCATTCATTCAGGTATTCTGTTGTGCTAATTCATCTGAGCAGACTGAAAATATTTTTTCTTGCACAATCTTATGAGAAACTTTGGTTTTAGGGGGATACAACATTTGTGCATGAATTGGAGCTTGAGAAACCATGTTCTTGGACAGAAATCATCAAGAGAAATGAAGAAAAATATGGACTTCTTGTAGTTTATCAAACTGGAGAAATTGAGTTAAGGTGTATTATTTTGTTTGTGTGATTTCTTTCTAGGTTGTAATAGTTTCTTATATGTCAGCTTTGTTTTTGTATTATGTGAAGCTACTAGGAAGTCCAGAGTTTGGTGGTTATTGAAATTCTGGAATCATTCTCTTTGTATGAATTATGTTAAAACTTTTCCATCCTAAGAGAGATAGCTTATGTTTGAAAGATTACATGATAGCTATTGAAAATGAGGCAATGAGAGAAATACGAGCATAATGATGTACTATTATTGGTGCGATTAGGTTAGCCAATTGAAAAACTTCTTTGTTTTGCTGATAGCTACACTAAATCTCAGCTTGCCAAAAAATATAAAACTTAAATCTTCAGTAGGCACTGTAATTCATATTTTAGTAGCAGTATGATTCTTTATAATAACACTATACTGCATGTTAATTATGAAAAAGTGAAATGACTCTGTTATGAAGTTTAACGAAAAGATTCAGCTTATATGGCAAGAATGGGATTTTGATTGTTTGATAGCTAGATTGATTGACATCATTCACATGTGTACTCACAAACACTTGCTTGATCTCAATTCCACAGATTGAGAAGCATAGCATGATTTTACAATGGCTATCATATAATAAATTTTAACAGTGTTTGTTAATTTGTAAAATTAAGTATTAATTCGTGATTTGTATTTTTCAGGTCATTACCAGAGCTTGAAACATTGGGCAAAACATCGATGATGTCAATATTACGGTGGAACTTCAGGACCAATATGAACAAGACGATGAGTGTTTCTGAGAAAGGGCAGATTACCCTGGTTAGTTCCTGTACAATGATCTCAGTTTACTATATTGGTTATAGTTTCCTGAATAGAACTTCGTTGTCCTTGTATAGAAAATAAACGGCAGTAGAACAGTTTAAGTTACAAAGTTCAAGGTGCAAAGAAAATTTTCTCTTTCATTTTACATGTCCATTTTTGGAATGTCGTTTGTTCTGTACTGAAAGATAAATAGGCTTACCAGTGTTCTTCCAGGACATAATCTTTTGTGCGTTTACAAATGTGATAAATCTGTTTCAATCTCAATCACATAAGATATGTGACTTGCAACTGGCAATGTTTGCATTCTCTAGGTCAGTGGGAATGAATATGCATTTGTATCACTTTTGGCATCTGATAATGAATTCAGGTAATTATTCCTTTCTTCTGTTTCCTCAGGCTGTCTTCCTTCATTTTTCTCCTTTTTTTTTTTTTTTTATGACTAGAATATTGGCTAGTTATATTGATAAAAAAATTATTTTCTAGGATTCCCGAGACTTTACCCTGCTTACATGACGAAGTCCTTGCTGCTGCTGGTGTTCCTGAAGCCAAAATTTCCCAAAGCCAGAGAAAGGCAATAGTCATAAACATTGATCTTTTGTTACAATCGTTATACTATTATTATTTATGATTTTTTTAAATATTTTCATTAACTCTCAAAGAATACATTTTTCTGCATGCCAGAGTGGCGTGCCTGAGTTTGTCAGTAATTTGATGAAGGGTTTGAAAGGGGTCAAAGAAGAGCAGGATATAAATTACAATGAAACCCATGAATTTTTGACTGCGCATTTCGAAAAAATATTTTCAAGGTTTCCATTCTCAGACCCCTTAGATGCACTTGACATAGAAGACTTGGAACTCCAAATAGGTGAGTTTACTTGGCCTGTAGGGAATAATGAACCAGAGAATGATTTTTTCCTCTAACAGTTTGACAATATTTTGCAGATGACATAGACATTGACGAACCGTTACCTGTTCCTTCTGCATCATCCTCCCAAGATGTTACTCATGAAATCAAAAGTAAACAAAAAAAAAGTTATTTTTCTTTCAGCTTAATTAGACACACCCCATCACTAAGGGTAGCTCGACTATGAAAAAATAACCCAGTTTCATTTCAACATTAAACATAACCCCCTTGAGGTTTGTACATCTGAAAGATATATTTTTTTCGACTAGTATGAATCTCAAGGGTGTGCATGTAATTAACCCCTTTTTCTTTTCGACACTACTTCCATTACTTTCTGAACCATTTATTTTGCTTATCCAGTGATAGGAACTGAGAGAGAAAGACTGTTTGAAGGTAGTTCCACTGATACCAAACCAACTGTTCGAACACGTGAAGAAATTATTGCGAAATATAGGAAGACAGGAGTAAGATTGTCGTTCGTCAAGTAGCTTATACTTGTCAAGAATCTTCAATGGAAGTTTGTTGGGTAACTGTGTAGTTGGTTTACAGGATGTGGCAGGTGCAACATCAGAAGCAAAAGATAAACTTATTGAACGACAGGAAAAGCTCGAGGTAATCTCCCTGAAATCAAAGCAGATTATATGTTTTTGCTTCTTAAGGATTCATAGGAAAAAACAGCAAGTCAGTGACATTTCTTCCATTTATGCAATATTTTAGGGTTAGCTACAAGTAATATCCTTCCGATTTATTTTTCCGTGCGGTGAATCAAACTGCATAAAAATTAACATTTGAAAGCACATAAAGTTTATTACCTAAAATATTTAATTCTCAAGACAACTAACAATTAACATGTATATGGAAAGTGTTCTATGATTTTTTTGAAAAAGACGTCTAAAAGTAAATGTTATGTTATTCTCATCGAATGACTTAGTTCATTAATCCTACACAAATGAAAAATGGATGAAGATTTCAATACATAGATAATGAAAATTACATTAATTTTTGTAATAGAATGCAATAAATATCTTTTTGTCGGGGTTGCAGATATTAGTACACAAACAATAAAAATCATTTCAACTTTTATAATACAATGCAATAAATATTCTTTTGTTAGGATTGTACCTACTTTCACCTAATACATATGTTGTTTAATGAATCAAGAGTCCTTTAAAAATTCAAATAAAGTCCTTCAAATACTCTTTAAAAAGAATTGCAAAAAAATATTTTCCTCTGTGTTTTAACTGAAATATTTTGAGCGTTTGCACAAATGGTGTATGCATATGATAAGGTTCCAAAATATCCGTATATTAGCATGTCTTTAAAAATAGTAGATATTCTTTAATATTCAAAATTTAACTTTATGAGAATACCCTAATATCGTTTTAATTAAGATATACTTAATATCATGGTATTTTGATGCGCATCACCATGATTATATAATTCATTGTCTTTTGTTTTTTTATCATCCTTTTATTTTATTTTTTTAAATTTTATACATATATCGCTAATGTATAACTATACACAACTATTTTTTTGTTTTTGTTATCTCATTGTTAGAATAAAAATGGTTAACCCAATTGTATCTAATCAATTTGATTGTAAGTTGTAAGGTCTATCGCATTTGAAAAAATATTCTCTTTCTTATTTTTAATATTTTTAAATCACGAGGTTTATTTTTATATTATCATTCTGAGGATGTTAAACATTTAAATGATCTTTATAAATGCTATTTATTTATTTGANTTTAAAAGAAGTTTTAAGCAATCAAATATTTAATTATTAAAACACTCTATAATATTAATTTTAAGTATATCTTGTTAACAACCTACAAAATTTTTGTGATATGTCACCAAATTTGAAAATTTATTTTTTTCTTGATTACTTCAAATTATTTCCAGCAAAAATGTTTTTAAAAAAATATGATTATAGCTTTCCTTTAAAGTAATTTTCAAAATATTTCCTTAATTAATAAGTCAAATAATTTGATTAAAAAGTAACTTTCTAATTTTGATTACTCCAACCACTCTCTATATATATATGGAGAGAGAGAGAGAGAGAGATTACAAAAGACAACGGTATATTTTTTAGAAAAATGCTACAAGTACATAATAAATGTACATAGAGGTGTACATAACACCCACATAGAGTTGGGTCCACTTAATTTTTTATTTTTGGTAGGACCCACTCAATGTGAATGTTATGCACACCTCTATGTAAATTATTATGTATCTATAGCTTTACTATATTTTGTATGTATACCCTAACAAACAAACTGCATCCTTAATACAAGTATTTCTAATGGCATGATTGGTATGATTAAATGACATAAGAATAAAATTGGTATTCACTTACTCATTCTTAATCCTAATCATATGATTGGTTATTTCTTAGGAAAGAATGACAATTTCAATGAGAATTGAAATACCGTGTCTAATGCATAGGTTTACCTATTCCCATATCTTAAAAATTTGATTCTTTACAAAATAAAACTAACAGATAACAATAATAATACATATATAATATCCCTTCCTATATATTAATGCCGATTCAACTTGTTAACTTTTGGTGTTACGTAATACTTTATCAATTATGGTGTTTCGTAATCTATGTATCAATTTTCGTTAATTGATTTACATTTGGATTCTATTTGTAACTATTTGGACTTTTAAATTATAAAACAATTGACTAACTTAAATTATAGATACATTAAAAGTTAATAACTTTTATATTTAGTATTAGTTTTTCATGTATAGTGTATCAAATTAATTATCTTTTTATGAGCTTCGATATGATACCCATATTTCATATATAAAATAATTATAATTTTTAATTTTTTTATTATATAATCAAATCATTAATTAAAAAATGTTAGTATTTACTAGAAATAGTAAGAATTTTCAGCCAAAAGAATTCTTGTTGACTTAATATGGTTCAAAACAAGCTTGGGTAATGATCATATCACAAAATCCTCCAAAAATTTCACACTTTTCTTTATAAGATATTCAGTAACGATCATCTCAGGAAATTCTCTCCAAAACTTTTACATTTTCTTTATAAGACATTCTAAAGCATTGGAAATTTTAAGTGCTAAACATAATTAAATTTAAAATACATTATAATATTGTTAAATATTTTTTTGAATACGAGATATTTTTTTATATTCATAACAAGACTCTCATTTAAATTACATCCGTCAAACATGATTTAAATTTGAACAGGAGATAATATTTATCTCCATAACACAAATATCCTATATCGAGGTCCTGGAATGCAGAACACTTGCGCAAAGACTATCAGTAGTCGTTTTTATGTCAAGTTATTTCCCTTATTTCTAGCGTAGGATTTGCAAGTTGAGATTTCGTACTCAAACTATTTCAATAAAAGTTGCATTTGATTTTATTTTCGACATTGTTGGAACAAACGGTAGAATTGCAATGGAACTATTGCCACTATCTCCATTGATAGAATTGCAGTGGAAAACCATTGCCGCTATCAAAGTTCAAAATGATTGCAGTAGAGAACTATTGCCCCTGCCACTAGTCCTTGGTCGTAGCTTCACAACGCTAGTCATTCAATAGAGTGATCTATAAAACTAGTGAAGGAGCACCCAAGGTCGGAATTGGGACTACCCAGTTCTTAAAGACGAAGGATTAAAGCAAAGTGGTACATAAGTTAGTGAATACAAAAGACCAAGGTCCACAATCATAAAAGAACAACAACAAGTTCGGAAGTGACAACAAAACAACAAGTTCGAAAGTGGCAACAAAACAACAAGAAGTTTTTAAGTGACAACAAAACAAAGAAAAGTCCTAAAATCACCAACAATCAAATTTCTCTAGAGGTTGAGGGGTCGGCATCCTCTTCGCCTGTCAGGGGATCAACAGACTCAGAACAAGGCGACTAAGGTCAAATGAAGGTTCAAGGGTGCCAACCAGCTACCTGCAGGCGTCGAGCCAATAGACCGAGTTCACCTCTGCAGCGTCCTCAAGTCTTCTTACTGGCGTCCTCCGCCTTCTTGTTAGCTTCGTCAAGGGTCAAGTCCATCCCCTTAATCCCCAAGCGCGTCACCTCGGTATAATGTCGCTCGTTTTCCTCTTCAGCCTTCGCCTGAAGGGCCTCGCTACGCTTGAGCAGGTCCCTCATCTCAAGAATCCTCCGGCTCGTATAGGAAATCTTGTCAACCATGCCTTGGTGAGTGCGAATGAGCTGAAAGATATAGAAAAATCTTAATAAAATTTCGGAGGCAACATTAGAAGAATAATGAGAATTTTGGTTACCTTGGCTAAGTACTCATAGCAATGTCGCGACCTGAAGGCCCTCTCTCCACGGGCAAAAGGTGGCTCATCATCTCCATAGCAGTGTCGCGGTTCAATAGACTGTCGTCGATGCTGACATCCCACTCCAGAATGAACTTATCCGACGGACGAGAGATATGGTCAAAGCCTCCGCCAATAAGCATCTGGGCACCTCCGCTTCCGCTGCCCTCGCCAGTGGCAATGTCCTCCTCGGGAACTGGAGACAACTGAGGAGGAGTAGGCCCCGAAATACGGGGTCGTGGCACCTCGGGGGAACTCCCGACTCTTACCTCTGGGTGGCATCAGTCATCAACTTGCTCCTGTTCACCTTGATCTTGATTCTCTTGGCTTTGTTCACCTCCATACCTAAGCAAAGAATGAAAGAGATGGGTAAATATCAAGATCAAAAAATAAGAGTGCATGCAATACTTATTAAAGACTAAAATTGTCGACCATAGTACGAACCAACCGTAGTCTTTAATAAGTATTGCATGCACTCTTATTTTTTGATCTTGATTTTTACCCATCTCTTTCATTCTTTGCTTAGGTATGGAGGTGAACAAAGCCAAGAGGATCAAGATCAAGGTGAACATGAGCAAGGTCATAGCTGATGCCACCCTGAGGCAGGAGTCGGGTGTTCCCCCAAGGTGCCACGACCCCGTATTTCGGGGCCTACTCCTCCTCAGGTGTCTCCAGTTCCCGAGGAGGACATCGCCAGCGGCGAGGGCAGCAAAAGCGGAGGTCTCCAGATGCTTATCGACGGAGGCTTTGACCATGTCTTTCGTTTGTCGGATAAGTTCGTTCCGGAGTGGGATGTCGGCGTTGACAACAGTCTGTTGAACCGCGACACTGCTATAGATATGATGAGCCACCTTTTGTCCCGTGGAGATAGGGAGGGCCTTCAGGTCTGAGGGGTTGTCTGATGACGGCTATGAGTACATAGCCAAGGTAACCAAAATTCTCATTATTCTTCTTATGTTGCCTTCGAAATTTTTCTATATCTTTCAGCTCCTTCACACTCACCAAGGCGTGGTTGACAAGATTGCCTATGGGAGCCGGAGGATTCTTGAGATGAGGGACCTGCTCGAGCGTAGCGAGGCCCTTCAGGCGAAGGCTGAAGACGAAAACGAGCGACATTATACTGAGTTGACGCGCTTGAGGGCTCTCATCGAAAAGATCGATCTGAGGATTAAGGGGATGGACTTGAGCCTTGGCGAAGCTAACAAGAAGGCGGAGGATGCCAGTAAGAAGGCTGAGGACGCTGCAGAGGTGAACTCGGACTATTGTCTCGACGGGTTCAACGCCTGCAGGCAGCTAGTTTGCACCCTTGACCCTTCATTTGACCTTAGTCGTCTTGTTCTTAAGTCTGTTGATCCCCTGACACGCGAAGAGGATGCCGACCCCTCAACCTCTAGATATGTTTGATTGTTGGTGATTTTAGGACTTTTCTTTGTTTTGTCGTCACTTCCAAACTTGTTGTTTTGTTCTCACTTCCGAACTTGTTGTTTTGTTACACTTCCGAACTTGTTGTTCTTTTATGATTGTGGACCTTGGTCTTTTGTATTCACAACTTAGATACCACTTTGATTTAATCCTTCGTCTTTAAGAACTAGGTAGTCCTAATTCCTACCGGGGTGCTTCACTAGTCTTATTGATCACTCTATCGAATGACTAGCGTTGTGAAGCTACGACCAAGGACTAGTGGCAGGGGCAATAGTTCTCTACTGCAATCGTTTTTAACTTTGATAGCGACAATCCTTTTCCACTGCAATTCTATCAATGGAGGTAGTGGCCATGATCGTCCATTGCAATTCTACCGTTTGTTCCAACAATGTCGAAAATCAAATGCAACTTTTATTGAAATAGTTTGAGTACGAAGTCTGAACGTACAAATCCTACGCTAGAAATAAGGGAAATAACTTGACATAAAAACGACTACTGATAGTATTTGCGCAAGTGTTCTGCATTCCAGGACCTCGGTCTAGGCTTTCTGTCTAAGTCCTCCAGCTTATAGGTGCCTTCTTTCACAGCTGCTCGGACACGGTAAGGGCCATCCCAATTTGGCGATAACTTGTTGTGCCTTTCCTAGTAGTTGAACTGAGCTTTCCTGAGGACAAGCTCTCCCGGTCGATAGTAGCGTGATTGAACCCGACTGTTGTAATACTTGGCCACCCTTTGCTAATATGCAGCCATCCTAATATGCTCCTCAATCAGATCAATGTTATTCCTCATACCTTCTGCATTTTCTCCTACTTCAAACGTTTCTACCCTAGGACTTGGGGTTCCGATTTCCACGGGTAGGATCAGCCCATAAACCTTTAGCCTCGTCAATGCTTGCAAGATAGTTCTGTTGGTGACCTCTGCCTGGACTGATGGTATGTTACCGAAGTTGTCCTGAGGTCTATAGACATACCTTTGCAAAACGCTCGTTATCAAACTGCTTTCCCTTGTTAGTGATGAGAGCTCTTGGGACTCAAAACGACACATGATGGACTTTTCCACGTGAAACCTCGGATCTGCTTCTCAGTGATATGAGCCAAAGGTTCTGTTTCGACCCACTTCGTAAAATAGTCAATGGCCACGATCAGGAACTTTCTTTGCCCGGTGGCCTATGGAAAAGGTCCTAAAATGTCCATCCCCCATATTGCAAATGGCCAAGGGGTGAAGACTGAGGACATGAGAACAACTGGAGGATGTTCGCATGCCTTTGACATATTTCGCATCATTTGATTGTCGCAGACTCCTTCGTGCACCTCTCTTAATGCATAATCAACCTCATCCGGCCTAAGGCATCTAAGGTATGGCATGCTGTACGACCTCTTGTACAAGTGGTTGCCTATGATCGTATACCGGGCTGAGCGTTGAATGATCTACTTTGCCTCACACTAGTTATCGGGCAATTTTCCATCCTTGATGTAGTCCATAATAGGATTAACCCAACTGAGTCCTTGGTTCAGACTCATCACTTGCTCTTCCTCTATGCTGCGATGAATGACTTCTACTGTTACGATTTTGATGAGCTCGTGATAAGGCGATGTCGCGAGCTTAGACAGTTTGTCTGCCTTGGTGTTTTCGGTCCTTGCAACTTGTTGAACCCCACAATATTCAAACAAAGAGACCAAGTCTTTCACCTTAGTTTGGTACCTGATCATGGGGTTCTTAGCTTCAGTCTCCACAACTTTGACACACGACTAATTGTGAGTCACTATGACATTGCACACGTCTCCAACGCCATCTTTAGTCCGGTTATAAGAGCCTCATATTCGGCCTGACGTTTGTCCGAGGACACGTGGCGACTATGTATGCTCTGACGTCCTCCTTGGTGTGTCTCCTTTGCTCCGACGTCTGCAAAACAGAATCCCAGGATTGTCCTAGGGGTAAATCTTCCAATGCCTAAGTTAGTATCGGTTTTAGATTTAGGCTGGCGGATGTAGAGTATTGGGTAGAAGAGAGTGTGTGTCCTTACCTTGACTTAGGTCATTCTTTTATAGAGGTCGGATGACCTAGGTCTTCGCTTAGTTTAGTCCACCAATTGGGCCACCTTTGGAACTTGGGCCCAAAGTAAGGCACTTGAGGACATTGGGCCTAAAGTAAGGATCCTCAAGACCTTGGGCCTAAAATGAGACTCCTGGCCTAAATTGAGGCCCAGCCTCGGCCTTGATCTTGGACACCAACGGTCCTCGGAACACACGTGTCTTTATTCTCTCGAGCCATGTGTCGTCTAATAAACATATATTTTTTCCCTTATCATGTCGAATAGGGATATCCATAAAGGATATGTGTACCCTATAATTATGAGATTTGATCATCCTAATTAGTATCCTTGTGCATACATAAATAATGCCTATGTGCGTCCAAAGAAAATTGCATAGGATAGGGATATCCGGAAAGGATAAGTGTACCCTATAATTATGAGATTTGATCATCCTAATTAGTAGAGGAATGTTATATTGCCAACCTAATGTACAACTAGGTTGACAACACAAGTAAAAATCATCCACAAAAACAAAAATAAAAAAATACGCAAGTGGATGTTTCCACTTTTGTTGTCAATCTAGTTGTACACTAGGTTGGTCATGTATCATTTTTCTAATTAGTATCCTTGTGCATGCATAAATAATGCCTATGTGCGTCCAAAGAAAATTGCATAGCACGAAACTCAGGGCAGTTCTCTGTAAATGTTGAGCATTCTTAATAAAAAGTCATCAACATTTTTCAATTTTTTTCTCGTGTTTCTCAAATCAGACAATCAATTGCCTTACTGTTATTGCATTTCATGTCTATTTTTTTTTTATTTTTTTTTTTCAGTAGAATCATACTAATTGATTGTGATTCATTATGGCAATCCCGTGCAAACTCTCCTGTGTCTTAATGTGTCTTAATGGCAGGAGGATAATGGTGTCCAATTATAGCGTTTCCGAATAAGACATTACTTAGATTGTTGACGTCCATTTATAAGTTAGGGTCTAGTTTATCATTTTTAGGCTTGACAAGCAGTTAATGGATCATTTTCAAAATTTCATATCTTGTTTGTTCTTGTCTTTTTGGGTTCCAGAAACTAAGCAGACGAACTGAAGAGCTACAGGCAGGGGCTCAAAACTTTGCCTCATTAGCTAATGAGCTTGCCAAGCAGATGGAAAAGAGAAAATGGTGGCACATATGAATTCACATTCTTCTCATCTCCACAACACATGCTTTGATTCGTTTCTTT
>BKCP01011181.1:911592-928100 GCA_008636005.1 Striga asiatica | reverse complement strand
TACCCATCCCAGGGCTGCCCCTTTGGGGCTATTACACTCCACCCAAACGTCATGGGAGGGAAGAATGAGACTAGAGGAGCCACCCGGCTCACTTCTAAAGGGGGTTCAAAACCCCGTCTTTTTGCTTCTTTCTTTCTTACTTCTTTGAACAAGCAGGGCATCTCCTCCAATCATGCCAGCCGAGTGGTAAGGAAAAGTCGCGTATAATCCAATTTCTCACAAAAGGCTGCTAAGTCCATTGTATCCCTGTTTGAAACGGGCTCACCGTTGATTTTTTATTTTTATTTTTTTTTTTTTTAATAGTACGCTAAAAGGTTTTGTTGAGGCGTGCGTGACTAGTCACTAGTGGCAGGCACGTAAGATTGTGTAAATTATAAGACGCAAAGTTCATAGTCTTTATTTATTTAGAAAAATACTACATTACTAACTTAGTGCACAAATAGATTGACAACATAAGTAAAAATATCCAGTTATGTATTCTTTTAATTTAAATGTTTTCACTTATGTTATCAACCTAGTTGGATACTAGATTGACAATCTAGCATTACTCGTTTATTTATTGATAAGCAATTCCAACACAAAACCCCGCGAATCTGGACAAAGTACATTCTCTCCTATTAAATCTCCACGAGATCTTACTTACCATAAACTAAAGTAGGGTTCGCATTGTGCTATTGAGTCATTTTCATGTGTTGTTGTTCATGTTTCACTATGTACTTTTGTATATCATTTATATTAATCTATATATAATTGCTAGCTAAGCAATAAATTTTACCTAATAAATAAAACCTAATAAATTTTACCTATGTGGCAAATCATTAATAAAACCTAATAAATAGAACCTAATAAATTTTATTTATGTGGCATTAATACACCTAATCTCATTAATAAGAAAATATTTTATTACAGTTTTTTGGGTTAATTAAGACAAAAACCATTATATTTTATGTTAATTGATTAATAATTATATTTTTTATTGAATAATATAATAGTTAATATTAAAATTAGTAATTATATTTTATACTAAATAATATATGAAAGTTACATAAAATTATATTTTACACTAAAAAATCAATATTTTTTATATGATGAAGCGGTTGTTTATTAATAAATTAATTTTTTTTATGTATAGTAAAATTTCTAAAATCACATAAGCAACTGTTATAATTAATGTAATATTTTTCAGCTAATTAATTGGTCATGATCACTCAAAATTATAAAAAGTATATATTTATTACATTTTATGCAATCAATATAGTGATTCGTATACAATCAAATTGTGTGTACTGTTTATTTTAACCAATTACCAAATTTTAAAATATAATACTATTATATAATTTATAATTTTAATATTATATACATAAATATAACTTATAATATAATATGTTTAAAATATAATACAATTATATAACTTATAATTTTTATATTATATACATAAATATAACTTATAATATTTAATTTTATTTACATCTGTGCAAATGCACAGAGTCGAATACTAGTTGCTTATAAATATAATCTATATATATATAATTACTGGCTAATTTATTTAATAAAACATTTAATAAAATATCGTTTCGATTTCCCGCAAAAAACCGTTACAAACTTTATCATTTATATTTCTCTCTATATTTAATTACTAACAGTAAATTTAATAATATTAATTGTTGTTTACCATCTTTTTATGTTACAATCTTCTATTATTATTATTATTATTATTATTATTATTATTATTATTATTATTATTATCATTATTATTATTAATCTACCATATCTAATTAATGCTAAAATATTTCATTGCACTTTTTTTAGGGTCAATTAAAACAAAAACCGTTACATTTTATATTAATTGAGTAATACTTATACTATTTTATTAGTATCATATAATAGTTATTATTAAAACTAATAACTATAGTTTACACTAATGGCATGATTGGTATGATGGAATACAATTTTGTAGAAATAGAATGAATTGAAGAATGAAATGATTATGAGAATGGAATGAAACATGTTTTGTTTGATATTCAGAAATAATATGACTGGAATGGAATGACATTATTATTTTTTATTATAAAAATAAATAAAAGCCTTTTTTAAAAAATAATATACTTCTAATAAATTATATATGTTGACATCCGAATTTGCCCCCAAAGGAAACCGGACAAAGGCAACCTCGAGAGCCGGACCGGGGACCCGGCCGAGCGCATAGGTGCCGAGCTGGGCTCCGAAACTTTTTGACCCTGACATCCCCACGAATCCGTCCGTTAGCCCGGCGTTTGCGACAGTTAAGTTCCGGTGCCGGACTGACGAGTGACGACCTGGAGGAAGGCTCCCCGGAACTGGAGGAGCAAAAAGGGAAAAGGTGCCGACCTGGGGTCTCAGAACGGGCCTCCAATGAGGAATGCCGATCTCGATAATAGTATAATAATGCCACTTGGAGAGTAATCATTGGTTATTGGACGGGGCATCCTAGCCTGCTTACCTACCTCCTCTAGCCAAGACATAAAGCCTGCCAGCATTAAATGATCTCCATGTGTGCATTAAATGCCTGCCAGGCAATGATGAGGAAAACCTCAAATCGCATTGAATTCTGTCAGGGAGGCGCCGGACTGCTCTGCAAGGACACTGTACGACAAGACTGGTGAACAGTACCTGAACAGTGTCACATTTAAAGCCATTATAAATAGCAGCTCACTTCATTTAATTTGGGTTGTTGAATCCCAACTATCTGAACTCTCTCTACTTTCTCTCTCTAGACTCGTGTAAAAACTGTCTAAGAATCTGTAAGTATATCGCAAGTGCCGACCTCGTACGAGAGGCCGACCTCGTGATCTTTTAATAAAATCATAATTAAACCATATTTCTTTGTCTTTTCCCTATCACTTTTTTATTACTTATCTTTTTAACCGTTGACCGGAAACGTCCGTCAACAGTTTGGCGCTAGAAGGAGGGCCCCATAAGTTACTTGGTGTCAATTTTTCGATCTTGTGAAGCTCCACTCCGCACTCATCTTTTTCCACTTTTTCCACTTCCAAAAACTTCTCAAAATGCCTTCATCCGGCCATGATGATTCCACCCAGCAGTCCGGCTCCCAGCCTCGTGGACGCAACGGCGGGGAGACCTCCCGTCGTGCTCAGCAGGGACCCATAGTCCCTATTCCACCAGTTCCTACCTTTGCTGCGGCCTTGCAGCACCCCGATGTCCTCAAAGCCCTCGATGGGGTCTTCGACAAGGCCCTCGCCAGCCAGACAGCCGGGGCAAACACCGTGGTGCCCACGGAAAACCCCGGCAATACCCTGCTCCACACTCCCGAGAAGTAGGCCGGGGGGCAAAGGAACCCGACGAAATCCAAAACCACGGCTCAGTCACCGAACCACGAAGCCCAGAACCGCCATGACAAAAGCACCAGACTAGCTCCTACCGAGCAGACGGGGGAGAGCCGCCCGGAGCGAAGCCTCCAGGTCGTCCGCCGCTCTGTCCACCAACGCTTAGGTGACAAGAGCCAAGCCAACCGTGACCTCCGGGAGGTGATTAGGCGGAGCAAAGCCATATCGCACGACACTGAGGAAGTCGCGGCCCTCAAACGCAGAATCGCCGAACTGGAAGGTCGACAGCCCTCCGGGAGTGAGCTGTCACTCCCAGCCTATCCGTAGCCTTGCATACGATCCACTCCCCGAGTCGTAGACAACGCCTCACCTCTTTCCCCCGATATCCTACAGGAGGCCGTCCCGAAGAAGATCAAAGTACCCCAGCTCGGCCTCTATAATGGGAGCTCGGACCCGGACTCCCACATTGGCCTCTACACTTCGTGGATGGACCTGCATAGTGCCTCTGACGCCCTACGTTGTCGCATGTTCTCCTTGACACTGGGGCCGAAGGCGCAGAGGTGGTATCACTCCCTTTACCCCCACTCCATCTCCACCTGGGCCCAGCTCAGGTCGGCGTTCCGGTCACACTTCATCGGGTCGCAGGTCAATCTAGCCCCCAAGGAATCCATCTCCAACATTGTTCAGGGCGAGAACGAGAGCATGAAGGACTACATCGCTCGGTTCAATGACTGAGTCCAAAATATGGAGCGGTGCCATCCCGACGCCCTGCTGATCACTGCTCAGGGTGGTCTGAGACCGAAAACGCTGTTTAAGTGGTCCCTGTGTCAGAATAAGCCGACTACCTACCAGGAATTCCTCGCTCGCGCTCAGGATTACATAATGGCGGAGGAGTCCTCGTCCATCCCAACGTTTCATACCGCGTCGGTGCCAGCAAAGGCGAAGGTGAAGGAAGAAAAATCGGGGAAGCCGAGCAAGTCATTCGCTAAAATCCGAGCACAGCGAAAACAAAGGGTTGAGGAGCTGAAGGAAAGCTACCAAAGCGTCTTCTCGGTGGGAGCCGCAGCAGTTTACGAGGAGATCAAAGCTAAGGGGCTGCTGCCGGACCCCAAGCCCATGTTCACTGACAAGGATAAGGTGGATAAGACCCGCTACTACACCTACCACAAGGCGCACGGGCATAACACCGACCAGTGCCGAAATCTAATCTCGGCATTGCTCAAACTCATCGATGATCCCCAACTCCGGAGGTTCACCCACTCCGGAGAAAAGAGGAAGAAGGGAGGCCGCTTCAAGGAAGGCCCCGAAAGTGACGAGGATGCCGACGTGAATCCTCGAAGGAAGAAGCCACAGCAGGGTGGCCCCCACGAAATCATGACTTTCTGCCCCACCCACCAAGACGAGGTCGGCACCTCTAGGGGCAGAAGGAGAGACCGGTCCCCACGCACCGGGGCCGATCCGGCCGACTACCCAACCCGTCGCGTCAACACAAGCCGGAGCGAGTCCCTCCTCTCCAGGAGGCAAACCAAGGCCTATGTCCGTCAGGCCTACCATGCCGGGCAGAGGGTGATGCACGCCGACCACAGGCCGGCGCCGGAGCCGACTCCAAACACCATCTCCTTCACCGACGAAGAAGCCTTCCTGTTTGATCACCCCCATTCTGACGTCCTGGTGATCACGGCGCCGATCATGGCGATAAAGATCCATCGCATCATGGTCGATATCGGGGCCTACGCAAGCATCCTGTATTGGCATGCTCTCCACAACTGCCGACCGTCGGTCACACCGCCACCGCTCGCATATCCCCGCTTTCCTGCTGCTGCTGAACACACACCATCCCGCCGCCACCACCGCCTAGCTCCGCTGCAACCACCTTCAAAGAGGAGCGCCTCCGCAACCAGCCACGATTCCACCGGTGCTCCGGCGACGTCTGAAACCAAAGGCACTCCGACGGCGAGGCTAGCCTGAGGCAGGAGACGGCTGTGACAGGTTGATGCGGGAGGACGGGAATCAGATTTGAGTTTGGGGGGTTTTCAACTGAGAATTTGATACTTCTCAGGGGCCTTAGTGCAGATTTAAGTATATTAATATATTTACAATATAATTAATGACCTAAATTACAATTAATTAAGGTGCTAATGAATGCAAATTAAAGTTCTGAATTGATGAAGCACGTGAATTGATGAATTGAGTGGATAGAGTGGAGAAAGTATTTGAATATTTGGTTATGCATATATTATATTAAATAATAAATAAATTATTAAATAAAAATAATATAAAAATATTTTGTAATAATAACTAAATTATATAGTAAAATATATTAAATAAAAAGTTATTCTAATTATTTATGTTAATTGGAAGTACAAATATACATATAATTTATCTTAGAAGTATAAATTAGCTAGTGCACTTTATTTAGGGGGATGTCGCGCTTTATATACTAACATGTTGCACTTTATAAAACAACACTTACACTTTATCACAAACTCTATCTACAAAGAACACAAGCATGTTAACGTGCCAGAAATTAATGCGTTTCGCTTTATATAGTAATACATTTCATCTTATAACATAACTATTGTTACTAATATATATTTTTTATATAAGAAAAAAATAATTGCACTTCAAATTTACATTAGTGTTAGACTTATTGCACGTTAATGTCTTCTAGATTGCTAGCGTTAGACGAGTTGCACATTAGCGACCGAAGCTGGTTGATGACTTTTATCTTGGATCGATTATGTGTTTACCTTTAAAATTTTAGTTATTTCGGTTCGATGTTAGCTTTATTTATTTGTTTATTTTTTAAATACCCGAAATAATTGGACCGACCAAACCATATAAAAAAAAATACTAACTTTATATATTTTTTTAATAATAATATTATCACATATTATATCTACAAAAAACACAATCATGTTAATTTGCCAGAAATTAATGCGTTTCACTTTATATAGTAATATGTTGCACCTTATAACATAAACACTGTTACTATATATTTTTTTATTAAAAAAAAAACAATTACACTTTAAATTCAGATTAGTGTTATACTTATTGCACGTTAATGTATTTCAGATTACACTTTAGCGTTAGACGGGTTGCACATTAGCGACTGTCGGATTGCACTTTAGCGACCGAAGCAGACTGATTTTTTTTTTTTGTTCAAAAGTTATGATGGATCGATTATATGTGTTTACCTAAAATTTTAGTTATTTCGGTTCGATATGAGCTTTATTTATTTATTTATTTTTTAAATACTCAAAATAACCGGACCGACCAAACCATATAAAAAAAATATTAATTTTATATTTTTTTAATAATAATATTATTTTTTCAATCAAAATAAATAAATTGTTATATAAAAGTATTAATGTGCAATTTAAATAACATTAATGTGCATTTATCAAATAATAATCTACACTTTCTTTATCATTATTATGTATTTTATATATTTTTTATAAATTATAGATTTGACCCATGTACCAAATTGAAATTTGATAAAAACTCTAGAATTGCAATTAAGTCCTCTAAAGTTATCAATTGACAAATATATGCCCAAAAATTCCAGCAACTGGATCTGCAACTGGACGTGTGCAAGTTCTTCTCACATTCACCAGCAACAATTTCTTCTCATCGTGAATGTCGGGTTGGCAATCGCCGGCCGTTCGGTAACGAACGTACTCCGGCAATGACGGCGGCGGAGGTCCTCACGCTTCCCGCGACCATCTCGAAGGCGTCCGGTAGGCCGGAGATGGGTTGCGCGGCCCCTAAGCGGGATTATTCCGCCGATCGGCGTTGCGTCGAAGCAGAACGGCCAGTTACCGAAGTGAAGCTTCGGGCTGTGGCTGACGGCGGGCATCTCCGGCGGGCATTAATCTTGCGACGCGGAGGCGGTGCTGCAGGTGCAGGTCATCTCCGGGCCCGACGGCGATCTCTTGGTGGCGGAAGACGAATGTGAGTCGGCGGGCTGGTTGTGATGTGCCGTTACCGGACGTGTGTGTGTGTGTGTGCGGCGGGTGTGTGCGTGATTTGCAGTCGTCTCTGATCTTCCCGGTCGTCACATGGTCGGAATCGGAGAAGTTTGCAACAGTGGGCTGGAGTTGGCAACGAATTGACCGGCGATTATCGAGGCGGCTGTTGTTGGGAAAAATACGCTGAAATTTCCATGAAGTCGGATCTATAAAAGTGAAATAAAAATAAAAATTGGATACACCAAATTGATAACGGAGTTCGGCCAATAATGCCTTTGTCTCCGGACTACTGCAGATATTTTATTGGAAAAAAGAAATTACACTCGTGTTTACAAAACACTCTCGAAACCACTCACAACTCACAACTCAAATACACACAGAAGCTAAAACTTTTGCTTCTTACTCACACTTTTTTTTTCTCTCTTTTTCTTCTTGGTGTGTTGTTGTATTTTTCTTTTCGGTTGTGGTGTCTTTCACCTCTGTCCATTGCTCTCTATTTATAGAAAAAACTTTGCAGTACCAAATCTTTCAAAATTCATACGGATAAACATTCATTTAATTTTGGTGCCCAAAAGTCAAAAAGAAATGGCTGCAATTGGGGCTGCTGCACTCGAAATTGTCTGCTTGTCAAAGAAATGGGCCGCAGCCATTATTTGACTCAACAATCTCCCACTTGAGGACTGATTCAATCTGTCCTCACACCTCAATTACTGCAGTAGTCTTCTCCGGTCTGTTATTCTAGCAAGCCAACTGAAGTTGAGCACAACTTCAGTTTGTCAATAGTCACCACCTTCGTTAGCATATCTGCCGGGTTCTTGCTTCCTACAATCTTATTCAATGTCAACACTTTATCCACAAGCAGAGATCTGATGAAATGATATCGTATGTCAATGTGCTTAGTTCTGGAGTGAAACACTGAGTTCTTTGCCAGATGTATTGCACTCTGACTGTCACTGTGCAAGGCACTCTCTTTCTGAGTGAAACCCAACTCTGCTAACAATCCTTGAAGCCATATCAATTCCTTACTGGCTTCTGTCACTGCTACATACTCAGCCTCTGTAGTGGATAGAGCAACAATCTCTTGTATCCGCGACATCCAACTAACAGCTGTAGCCGCGACAGTGAAAACATAACCGGTGGTGCTTCTCCGGTGATCAACTTCACCTCCAAAGTCTGCATCTACGTAGCCCTGTAACTTTAGATCTCCTTTTCTAAAATACAGACATTTTTCTGTTGTGCCCCGTAGATATCTCAAAATCCATTTGACTGCTTCCCAATGAGCTTTTCCTGGATTTGACATAAACCTGCTAACAACTCCCACTGCATGACCAATGTCTGGCCTCGTACAGACCATCGCGTACATCAAACTTCCAATGGCTGAAGCATAAGGAATCTTAGCCATAAACTCTTCTTCTTCTTTTGTTTGAGGATACTGATCCTTGGATAGACGAAAATGACTGGCCAAAGGTGTACTAACTGGTTTAGCCTTATCCATGTTAAATCTCTGCAAGACACGGTTGATGTACTCTGCTTGAGATAACTGCAAAACTCCCTTTTACTTATCTCTCGTGATTTGCATTCCAAGGATCTTCTTTGCTGGGCCTAAGTCCTTCATGTCAAATTCTTTTGACAACTGCATCTTTAATTTTCTGATGTCTTCCATATCTGATCCTGCTACTAACATGTCATCAACATAAAGTAGCAAGATGATATAGTTGGACTCATACTTCTTGAAGAAACAACAGTGATCAGCATTGCACTTCTGGAAGCCTTCCTTGTGCATGAAGCTTTCGAACTTCCTATACCACTGTCTTGGAGCTTGTTTCAGGCCGTACAAGCTCTTCTTCAATTTGCACACCATATCCTTCTTTCCATCTGAAAATCCTTCAGGCTGGTGCATATAGATCTCCTCATCTAGGTCTCCGTGAAGAAATGCAGTCTTCACGTCTAATTTCTCTAGGTAGAGCTCTTCGCTAGCCACAATACTTAACACAGTCCTGATAGTATTGAGCTTTACAACTGGAGCAAAGATTTCAGTATAGTCAACTCTTTCTTTCTGCTGAAATCCATTGACAACCAGTCGGGCTTTGTATCTCCTGGAACCATCATGGTCTTCCTTCACCCGATACACCCATTTGTTGTGAAGTGCTTTCTTTCCCATAGGTAACTTGACTAGTTCCCATGTCTGATTTGAGATCAAGGACTTCATCTCGTCCTTCATGGCAAGCTCCCACTTGCTAGCATCTGTGGTTTGACAAGCTTCCATGTAACTTTCAGGCTCCCCTCCATCAGTCAGCAACATGTAGTCCATGTATCTCCTGTTAGGCACATGGGGCCGAGAGGACCTTCTCAATACAGGAGCTGGAGTAGGAGGTTCTGATTGCACATCACTTTCTTCATTTGATTCCTCTGACTGAGGACTTCTCATTATAGGACTGTCTGGGATATCTTCCACCTCAGCATAAACTGGCCCACTCGCTTCTGAGTTGCTGGCATCTGTATTATGCTGGTCCTTGTAGATCACTCTTTCATTAAAGATGACATCTCTGCTGCGGATCATCTTTTTGTTTTCATCATCCCATATGCGGTAGCCAAACTCATCTTCACCATAACCAAGGAAAGTACATTTCTTTGATTTTGGATCAAGTTTGTTTCTACCTTGATCACTGATGTGCACATATGCTACACACCCGAAAACTATAAGATGTGAGAGTTTTACTTCTTTTCCGCTCCATACCTCTTCTGGTAACTTGTGATCCAATGGTACCGATGGACTTCGGTTGATCAGGTAAGTTACTGTGTTGACTGCTTCTGCCCAGACCTACTTTGGTAGGCCTGACTGCACACGCAAGCTTCTGGCTCTTTCAGTCAACGTTCGATTCATACGCTCAGCTACACCATTGTGTTGAGGCGTACCAGGCACGGTTCTCTCCATTTTGATCCCGTGCTCATAGCAAAACTTCTTGAATCTGGTGGTTACGTATTCGCCACCATTGTCGGATCTGAGCTTCTTGATCTTCAAGCCTGTCTCATTTTCCACCATAGCTTTCCAAATCTTGAAAGCTTCAAATACTTCTGACTTGTGTTTCATAGAAGTAAACCCATACCTTTCTGGAGTGATCATCGATAAAAGTCACGAAGTATTGCTTCCCACCAACGGATGGGACAGTCGTTGGACCCCAAACATCAGAGTGGATGAGCTCAAGCTTCTCCTTCTTTGGAGTTCTTCTACTTGTCTGAAAGTTGACTCTCTTTTGCTTTCTAAGTATACAACCTTCACACATGTCAATTTCTATTGACTGGAGGCCTGGTAATTTTCCTTTTGAGTGAATGATCTTCATCCCTTTTTCACTCATATGCCCAAGTCCTTGGTGCCATAGATTGGGACTTTCATTTGCTGCAACTGCAATCAGATGACATGCTCCTGAGGTCTTGTAAAGAGTACCACTCTTTTTGCGTCGAGCAATTGTCATCGCACCCTTTGAAATCTTCCAATCATCACCGTGGAAGGTTGTCGTGTAGCCTTCACTGGCTAGCTGGCCCACGGAGATTAAATTCTTCGTCAGGTCGGGAATATGTCTAACATTTTTCAATTCCCATACAGACCCGCTCAGCTTGATTTTTATTGCACCTTTCCCTACAACCTCACATGATTGCTCATTACCAAGGTAAACTTTACCAAGGTAAACTTTACCAAGGTTACCAGGAACATAATTTTCGAGTAGTTCCTTCTGTGAGGTAGCATGAAAGGGTGCTCCAGAGTCTAACACCCACGACTCTTCTCTGTTCTCCAAAGAACATACCAGCATATCTCCTCCTGAGGATGAGGCAACATTTGCTTCTTCTTTTGCCTCCTGACCCTTCGGTGCACTCTTGCACTGGTTTCTGTAGTGCCCGGTCTTCCCACAATTCCAGCACTCGAACGACTTCGAGCTTTGGAAATTACGATGATTTCTGGACTTGGATCTTCTTCCTTTTGATTTGTTGTGTCTGCTTTCTTTGGTTGAACTTCTTCCTCTTGACTCTGTATGCAATACAGAAGAGGTCGATGGTTCACCCGACTCTCTCCGCCAGATCTCTTCACTGAGAACCAAATTTTGGACATCATCGAATCTCAACTTATTGCTTCCCGATGAGCTACTCACATCCGTGACTGTAGCATTCCAACTTTCTGGTAGGGAAGACAAAAGTATTAAAGCCCGTACTTCATCATCGAACTCGATCTCAACTGAACTCAACTGGGTTGTGACGGTGTTGAGCTCATTGAGATGATGTGCCACCGAAGCACCTTCGGTCATCCGAAGGTTGAACAATCGCCTCATCAAATGAACTTTATTTGAGGCCGATGGTTTCTCGTACATGTTGGAAAGAGCCTTCATGAGGCCTGTTGTCGTCTTTTCTTTTGCAATGTTAAAAGCAACATTACGGGATAATGTCAGCGGGATGGCTCCAAGAGCTTGTCTGTCAAGGAGACTCCATTCTTCCTCCTTCATGTCCTCTGGCTTCTTTCCTGTGAGTGGTTGATACATATTCTTCTGGTACAGATAATCCTCGATTTGCATCTTCCAAAAGCCAAAGTCCGCACCATCGAACTTTTCGATTTTCATTTTTCCTTCGTCTGCAGCCATCACTTCGACTCTGATCTGACTTCTCTGCCGGATCGTTTCTGTAATTTTTGTGAATTACCTTGTTTTAAAACACGTCGGTAGATGAATTGTAGTGCCGACAAAATTGGTACTATTCACGTTTTTCAACGGAATAGTAACACCACACAAATAATTACAGAATCAACAATCTGGCTCTGATACCAGTTGTTGGGAAAAATACGCTGAAATTTCCATGAAGTCGGATCTATAAAAGTGAAATAAAAATAAAAATTGGACACACCAAATTGATAACGGAGTTCGGCCAATAATGCCTACGTCTCCGGACTACTGCAGATATTTTATTAGAAAAAAGAAATTACACTCGTGTTTACAAAACACTCTCGAAACCACTCACAACTCACAACTCAAATACACACAGAAGCTAAAACTTTTGCTTCTTACTCACACTTTTTTTTTTCTCTCTTTTTCTTCTTGGTGTGTTGTTGTATTTTTCTTTTCGGTTGTGGTGTCTTTCACCTCTGTCCATTGCTCTCTATTTATAGAAAAAACTTTGCAGTACCAAATCTTTCAAAATGCATACGGATAAACATTCATTTAATTTGGTGCCCAAAAGTCAAAAAGAAATGGGGGCTGCTGCACTCCAAATTGTCTGCTTGTCAAAGAAATGGGCCGCAGCCATTATTTGACTCAACAGCTGTGATGTTGACGGCCAGCGGCGGCCCTGTTGTCCCTGATTTTCCCAGCGAGTGCTTGTGTGTGTATACGGTGTGTGTAGGTGTGAGTTGTGTGTGTATATGTGAGAGAGAGTAGGTTAGTGGTAGTGGTGGGCCGCTTATATTGTGTTATGGCTGATTTGCCCTCATTAAGTGGGTAAATGATAAAATTTGACCATCATATGCGCAATTATTTACAAGAATGTCATTAATGTTTGACTGAATTTAATTTGATTATGACCATTTGATATGTGTGATCTAATGGTACAGATTTATTCTTATTTCTTTCACTATGTTTCATTCTCATATGATTCCAACTAGTACAGAGCCCGTGCGATGCACGGGGTGCACAATTTTAAGGCTATTTATCCAGACTTATAATTATATACATGAATACAGAAAAATGTACGGGATATATATAGTACGCGACTCGTGCGAGGCACAAGATATATTTATTTGAGGATTACTATATTATAAGATGCAATATTCAATAAAAATTTTATAATGCAGAAAAATTATACAATAAGATAGTATTCGACAAACAAACAATCATATATTATTAAAGACCACCTTGTACACAACATTATGAGTTTGATTTTCCATACAATAATAATAAGATTTTTTGTAAAAAGATAAGAAGGAATTTTCAACTACACAAAATTTAAACATTAGATGTGTTTACGTAAATCAATGACTATATAGACAACTAAACTCTTCAATTTAGGCTTGACATCTACTTTATTTATGGGTGACGTAAAATAAGGATTTAATTTTGACCGATTAAATCTTTATTCATAGGTTTGACATATAAAACTGATTTGATGGGATTTTCTTAACTAAACCGATGCTATGGGATGAAACAAATCTATACTTACCTTTGACATTTCCAGTAAAGGTAAAAAAATCGGTTCTGATTTTTATCCCATAACAAATCTTTAATGTCAAGCCTATAAATACCAAAACAAATCTGTAATTAGTATCATTCTATTTCCAGCAAGCATTAATTACCTTTGACTTTTCTGCCTACTATTTCTAGTAAATAGGATGACTTTTTATATAAGTATAGATTTCATATAATGCAAAGACTGAGATCATAAAAAAGAATCCTAAAAACTGAAACAATATATTTGCATAATTTAAGGCCATTAAGAAATCGATCTCTAAACCAGATTTGATTTTCAGAATATGCTTTTTCATTTCGAATTCCATACAAAATGGAATTCTTTCCAACCAATAGATGTCATAGCAAATATTAACTCTTAACTATTAGACTATTAGTACATACCGAGCAAATTGTGTACTGATTTTAGAAAGTTAAATGATTCATGTTAGGTAATTTTACATTTTATGCATGTTGAACGGTGGGTTTTAAATATTGTTTCATAGAACGTAAAAGTGTATTATATTATTTTTATGAGATGTTGAATTTGATAATAGAATTCTTCTTCATAGGAATTTTAAATGTAACAATATTCTTTTGTATACACTACTAATAAAATCTATATTTAAAGTTTATATTTTTTTTTACCGGAAAGAATTCCTTAATTTAAGGAATCATATATCTTCAATCAGTCCACATCTATATACATTCTTCACAATTTTAAATCTTGAATTTGATGAGAATTCGTATCTATGAGTGCAAAATATGGTTTAACAAATTAATATTTTATTATTATTCCAGCCATACTTCTTTATACGATTTTTTGTGAAAATACGAAAGTAAATTCTTAATTTTAAATCAGCCGTACATTAAAGAGTACAAATTTGTTGAAATTACAAAAATAATTTTTTACTTTTAAACAGACGTAAATTTAAATCAGTTATAAAAAAGTAATATTTGTTTACCATTTAAATATTAAATCAGCCGTAATTAATGTTGATTGTTTTAGTTGCCACAATTTTCTCCAAACTAAATTAACAACTGCCATGATTTAAGGGCAACATTTAATGCTGCTCTATTTTTAGGAGACATTAAATGTATTTGGCAGAAAAAACTTGTTAAAAGTGTTAAATGATTATCTTTTAATATAATGATTATATAGGATCACGCTCCGGTGAGAATGATTCTTAACGAAAAAAATAAGAATAAATCGGAATCATTATATCAGACAATTTAATGATTTAAAAAAAGACGTAATTATACCTTCATTAAAAGTAAGATAGTAAATTTACACACTACACTCAAACAGGTGAGACCCACTACATTAACCCCACCTGTCAACTAAACCAACACCTACAAGCTAACCCTACCCCACGCCCCACCCCACCTACCAGCCAACCCATATCCCACCCCACACCCCGTTCTCTCTCACACAGAAACAACACACACACACACATCTTCGTAAAATAGGTGACTGAACCAGAGAGGCTCGCCGGTTTTCGACGGGCTCGGTTGGGTTTCGACGCTCACAGGTTTGGGCTTCACGAGCGAGTTCGATTTTCTTCCAATTGCGTTGCTTTCGTTCCTGGCTGTGGTGATTGGGCTCGGGCTCGGGCTCGGGCGCCGGCGAGGACTCGGCGCCGGCGAGTGGGAATTGTAACCGATGTGGTTGCGGCCGCCGCTCGCCGAGTGCAGGAGTCCCTTGAGCTGCAATGCCTCGAGGATCTGTTTCAGTGTATCTAAATCCCGCGACGGCTCATCCATTCCCCTGAATCTCAATCCGCTCTCGATCTCGACGTACTCCGAGGCCGCCGCCGCCAATTTCGGCTCCGGGAAGAAGTCTCCGGAATCTGTTCAAGCACTTGTAAATCGTAGAAGCCTCTGCACAATTTTCTGATTTTCCGTTGCCAATTGACGAGAATGATTTTGGGTTGATGTCTAATTTTTGAGAATTAGATATTTCTTAGGGTCCTGATTGAAATTTCAAAAAGTTTGATCAAATGTCAATTTAGTACATGGGTAAAATTTGTAATTAAGAAAAACTTTATAAAAAGTATTATTGTTTATATATCTTTTTATACATATAAATTAAAATAATAAAACAAAACTAATAAATAAAAATAATATGAAATATTAAAATAATATACATATAATATATAATAATAAATAAAAATATTAAATTGATAAATAAACTTTTATATTATAAATAATAAACGATTTCATTTGTTTAGGATAATTCAGTTAACCAATTAAATAAACTGATTATAAAATAAAAATAATATAAGATATCAAAATGATTTATAATAATAAATAAAATATATAATAAAAATAATAAATGAAAATATATTTTAATTATTTAGGTTAATTAGATGTCAAATTATATCTATTACAACTAGTTTTCAGATACAATTGGAAAAGTATAAATTAGTGCACTCTATACAGCGAAATATTGCACTTTATATAACGAGTCGCACTTTATAAAACAATATGTTGCACTTTATCATTAGACTCACCAATTAATGTCA
Organism: Striga asiatica; assembly: GCA_008636005.1. NCBI lineage: Eukaryota > Viridiplantae > Streptophyta > Magnoliopsida > Lamiales > Orobanchaceae > Striga > Striga asiatica. The sequence continues at coordinate 912,081 of BKCP01011181.1, read as the reverse complement.
ATATCTCTAGTCGAAATATTACAGAATATAAATATAAAAAAGGAAACGACATGATACTTTATATCCACAAAAATCGCACGATCATATTAATGTACCAGAATTTAAGTATTACACTTTATATATCAATACACTGCACTTTATAAACCAATACGGTGCACTTTATAACACAACCCGTTGCACATACCAAAATTAAAGTAATTTTAATTATCTATCAAATAATATTAGTTGGTTAATAACGGACTTAGTTTGTTTTTTTTTTTTTCAAATAAACAAAATAGCCGAACATGTCGAACTATATTGAAAACATATTATCGATTTTTCTATTATAAATAATAATATTTTGTATTTATATTTTTATGTATTGCGAGTGCACATTAGGGTTATACGAATTGCACATAAATGCTTATCAGATTGCACAAAACCGAACAACATCCACCGAACATAATTTCGATACGAATTTTTATATTTTGGTATTATTATTATTATTAT
>BKCP01011181.1:890281-909671 GCA_008636005.1 Striga asiatica | reverse complement strand
CNAAGAAATTCGTCGTCGGCAAGTTTCTTGACTTCAAGATGGTCGACTCTAAGACCGTCATGTCCCAAGTGCAAGAATTTCAACTTATCTTGCACGATATCCATGCTGAAGGAATGTCTCTGAGCGAGTCATTCCAAGTTGCGGCCGTGATTGAAAAGTTGCCGCCGGGTTGGAAAGACTTCAAGAACTACCTCAAACATAAGAGGAAGGAGATGAGTCTTGAAGACTTGATTGTTCGTCTTCGTATTGAGGAGGACAATCGTAATTCATCGGGAAAAATTCTGATGATGGAGGCTCGTGCTAACTTGATAGAGCAAGGCAACTCGAGCAAAAGGAAGTCCCTAGACAAAGGGAAGCAGCCTGCCAAGGTTTGGAAGTTTACCGGAACTTGTTATAATTGTGGAAAGCCGAACCATATGGCTAAAGACTGCAAGAGACCAAAGAAGGCTGGGCCAAAGAAAGGTAAACCGAGTGCTCTTATGGCTGAACACGGCCCTGTGCCGGGTGAACTGACCGACTTTGATATGTCGGCTGTAGTGTTTGAAGCCAATATGGTGGATAACCCAAGGGAGTGGTACATCGATACTGGTGCCACTCGTCATGTGTGTTCCGATAAGGAGGTGTTCTCTGAATACACTTCTGCTAAGAACCGAAAACTTTACATGGCAAACTCCGCCACGGCTGATGTGGCTGGAGTGGGCACTGTGGTGCTGAAGCTGACTTCTGGAAAGGAGTTGAAGCTTAAGGATGTTCTGCATGTCCCAGACATCCGCAAGAATTTGGTCTCCGGATCTCTTCTTGTTGAGCATGGATTTAGGCTGGTATTTGATGCTAAGAAATTTGTTCTTAGCAAGTTTGGAACTTTCCTTGGTCGTGGCTATCTAGACAAGGGTATGTTTAAAATGAATGTAATGGCCGTGAGCCGTGTAACCGTTTTAAATGATAATGGAAAGCCTATTTCTGTTTATACCGTTGAGTGCTCTGATTTATGGCATATTAGATTGGGACATGTAAATCGAAATGCAATTAAACGGTTGATGAATTTAGAATTAATTCCTAATTCTAAAATTGAATCACATAAGAAATGTGAGATTTGTATTGAAGCAAAAATGGCTAAGTTGCCTTTTCACTCGGTGGAAAGGTGTACTGAACCATTAGGCTTAATCCATACTGATGTATGTGATATGAAAAGTGTGCAAACAAGAACAGGTAAAAAGTATTTTATTACTTTTATCGATGATTGCACAAGGTTTTGCTACTTATATTTATTAAGAAGCAAAGACGAGGCTGTGGAAGCATTTAAAATCTATAAGACCGAAGTTGAAAATCAACTCGGCAAAAGGATTAAAATAATCCGAAGTGATAGGGGTGGGGAGTATATAGCTCATTTTGAACAAATATGTTCTGAATATGGCATAATTCATCAAACGACTGCCCCTTATTCTCCACAGTCGAACGGTGTTGCTGAACGCAAGAACCGTACGTTAAAAGAAATGATGAATGCCATGTTGATAAATTCAGGATTACCACAAAACATGTGGGGGGAAGCTGTTTTAACAGCAAATCATATCCTGAATAAAATACCACCTAAAGGGAAAGATGAGACTCCTTACGAAATGTGGAAAAATCGTAAGCCGTCTTATAAATACCTAAAAGTGTGGGGGTGTTTGGCTAAGGTTTCAGTACCGGAACCCAAACAAATGAGAATCGGGCCAAAGACGGTCGATTGTGTATTTATTGGATATGCGTACAATAGTACAGCATATAGATTTCTGGTTCATAAATCAGAAAATCCAGAGGTATCTGTTGGTACCACAATTGAGTCGAGGAATGCTATATTCTTTGAGAATATTTTTCCTCTAAAGGAAAAAGCAGAATCTAGTTCTAATAAACGAACGTATGAAACTGCTAGTGGTTCTGTACCAGAGGGTACTGATAAAGAACCGAGACGTAGTAAAAGGTTAAAAACGGCGAAAACGTTTGGACCTGATTTTATTACGTATATGTTGGACGATGAACCGAGTTCCCTTAAGGAAGCTCTGTCCAACCCAGATGGACCACTCTGGGAAGAAGCTGTAAATAGCGAAATCGAGTCTATTATGCAGAACCATACTTGGGAGTTGGTTGATCTCCCTGATGGTTGTAAACCTTTAGGATGCAAGTGGATCCTAAAGAAGAAATAAAGCTAATGGATTGATTGATAAGTTTAAAGCACGATTGGTGGTCAAAGGCTTTAAACAAAAGGAAGGGTATGATTTCTTTGATACCTATTCACCAGTTACGCGTTTAGCATCGATAAGAGTGCTTCTCTCGATTGCTGCTTTGCGCAATCTTGAGATTCACCAAATGGATGTAAAGACGGCATTTTTGAATGGTGAATTGGAAGAAGAAATATACATGGAACAACCTGAAGGGTTTGTAGCACCTGGACAAGAGAGAAAGGTGTGTAGATTGATCAAATCTTTGTACGGACTGAAACAAGCTCCGAAACAATGGCATTTGAAATTTGATGACGTGATGTTATCAAATGATTTCAAAATCAACGAATGTGACAAATGTGTTTATGTCAAGAGTACATCAAATGCATTTGTGATTGTATGTCTATATGTAGACGATATGTTGATCATGGGGAGTAGCCATGAAGTGATCATGGATACAAAAAGGATGTTGAAAAGAAATTTCGACATGAAAGATATGGGTTTGGCTGATGTTATTCTTGGAATAAGGATTATCAGAACTCAAGATGGAATTGTCTTGTCACAATCTCATTATGTAGAGAAAGTGCTCAAGAAATTCGATACCTATGACGGTGCACAGTCTAGGTGTAAGACGCCCCTTGATCTTAGTATAAATCTGGTAGCCAATAAAGGTCAACCAGTGGCTCAGTTGGAATATTCACGGATAATAGGGAGTCTGATGTACTTGACGAATTGTACACGACCAGACTTGGCCTATCCGGTGAATAAGTTGAGCAGATTTACGAGCAATCCCAGTCATGAGCACTGGAATGCTTTGAGAAGGGTACTTAAGTACTTGAGGTACACCCTTGAATACGGGCTAAAATACTCGAGATATCCAGCCGTACTTGAAGGGTACTGTGATGCAAGCTGGATATCAGATTCGAGAGATTCTCGCTCCACTAGCGGATATGTTTTCTGTATTGGAGGAGGTGCAGTTTCGTGGAAATCCACAAAACAAACGTGTATAGCTCGGTCAACGATGGAATCGGAGTTCATCGCTTTAGATAAAGCTGGTGAAGAAGCCGAGTGGCTTAGAAATTTTTTATCCGATATTCCATGTTGGGATAAGACTTTGCCGCCTGTGATGATTCACTGTGATAGCCAAGCTGCTATAGGTAGGGCGCAAAGCAACTTGTATAACGGTAAGTCTAGACATATTCGTCGTAGACATAATACCGTACGCCAATTGATCACAAATGGTGTTATTTCCATTGACTATGTGAAGTCTAAGGAAAATTTGGCTGATCCTTTGACGAAAGGATTGAATAGAGATCAATTGGTAGTTTTGCTAGAGGGAATGGGCTTAAAAATCCACAATTTAAAGAATGATCATAGTGGTAACCCTACCATGCTAAGTGGAGATCCCACGAACTTGGTTCAAAGGGAAAACTAAGCTATGAAAATTCAGTTGAGCACTTGGAACATATGAATGTCCTAAGCTATTCCCTAGAGCACTCCAAGTGCAAGATGACCTGTTGATTGTGGTGAGGGTAAGTCATGTGGACTTTTAATGAATCCCATAATCCCTAACTTTGTAAAGGTGGAGTAATACAGGATACTCTTGATAGGGAGGTCACCTATATAAGTGTGAAGTGTGGGCCGCTTCAAATGTAAACACTTATGAATCCAAAGTGATGTCCATGGCCAAAACGGACACAACGATAGAACGGAATGGAGTTAAGACTCTATTGTGTGAATGTCATTGTCTCGGTGTACACTATGGAGGAATAGTTCAAGGCATTATGTCCACTAGGCCGCCAGTGCATCCGATGATGTTTACTATGAAAGGTTCAAAGCCAAAAGCTACCTTCTCTGATGCAATAGAGTTTTGTGAGAATTGAGCACACTAGTATGTATATATTTAATTTACACTCATGTGGGGGATTGTAATAATTGAGTGTAAAGTCAATGCTAACTAATATCATTATTAAAGCAAATTGACAACAAATTGGCATCTTCCAGCTCAATTCTTGTGAAAGAGAATCTTTGCCATATGCTCCTATTTAAAATATATATTTTTAATTGCAATTTGATGGCCAATTGGCCAAATTATCACACTATAAATAGGGGAGCTCGGGCAAGAGTAAAAGGACACAAGAAAAGGAGAGAAAAAAGAGAAGAAAGAAAGGGAGAGAGAAAGGAAAGAGAGAGAGAAAAAATATTCCGTCTGAAACAAAATTTGAGGGATAAAAATAGAGGAAAAATTATCAGAGTGATATTTTTATTCCTATATTTTTAAGTGCTCAATTCTCTACTCCGTTCCAGTTCGCCGGAGCTCGTAAATCTGGTGTGCTACAGATTTAGAGACGTTTGCCGTTGTATCTTTGGGGAAGTTACGCCTAAACCGTTAGCTGCCACACGGGGCGTATTCTTCTTGCGGAAAGAGTTTTACTCGCCTCGGCTAAAATCTTTCCGTTTTAAGTTTTAATTTATTTTTCGATTGTAATTTATTTTTCAGTTCGATTGTAATTTTTTATTTTTTAGATTATTTGTATGAACTGAAAAATACATATCAGTTCGTAGGATTCCCGTGTATTTTTTTTTTCATAGTTGATAACACTCACACCACGGCGCCACCACCTGCAAAGGCGGTGAGTGACCCCCCCAACTTCGGGCGCCGTCAATTCCGACGTCACTCTCATCCAGTCAGGCGGCGCCGCCTCAAAACCTGCATCTCACCACCCTCCGCCGCCTCCAACTGCGACTAAATCATTCTCCCCATGACCTCGCAATCTGACGGTTCACATCCGACTAGATCTACGCTGACGACGGAAGCGACGGTTCACATCCGACTAGATCTACGCCGACGACGGAAGCCCTTCTGTGTCGCATTCATCTCCTATGGCGGATGACAGCAGAGTGAGCAGCGAGGGTGGTGGCTGGCCTACGGCGGGGCTGGTTGCCGACTACCATGTTCGTGCTGTACAGCAACGGTACACCTCCGACCATATCTTCGCCGTCGACGGAAACCTTCTGTGTCGCGTTCATCTCCGATGGCTGACGATGAAGAAGTGGCGGTGGTGTTGGTGGCCGGCCTACGGCGGGGCTAGTTGCCGGCGGTTCTAATTGTGTGTTTTGTGTGAGAGAGGGTATTGAACGAGAGATAATGGGACTTAATTGTGGTGGGTCCCACGGGGTGATGGGGTGGCTTGTGTGGGGTCCATTGGGTAGTTGTGTGAGATTGAAATGTCTAATTTACTCTTAATTATTGGTCCAACACATGTATTTGACCATACTCTGATCAAATAATTATCAAATTGCCATTAATGACTGACCATAATTTGACTTCATCATAACCATTGATATGGTTGATCATATGGTCCAAATTTATTCTTATTTCTTTCACTATCTACCATTCTCATTGGATCCTAACTCTATATACATATATAAATATATAGAGAAGGGATAATATGAGAATGACTCTTAATGCGAGAAATAAGAATGATTATAGATCATTGGATCGGTACGATCAATGGATATAATTAAGTCAAATATGGTCAATCATTAATGGCAATATGGTAAATATTTTAATATCTCTTGGTCAAATTAAAACATATAAGGGTAAATGTATAATTTTATATATACCCTCCAATTAAGTGGGGCCCACATCATCAAACCCAATTCACTTTCTCTCTCAACCTTATCTCTCTTCCTCCATCGCTGCCGGATCTGCTCGCTCATTTCCTCTCCCTCTCGACGGCTCGCCATTTCCTCTCCCTCTCGACGGCTCGACAGTATATTGAGCTCAACCACTACCATGCCACCGTCGTATCTCCGCCGCGCCTCCGCCACTCATCCGCCGTGTCATAATAGTCTCCGGCGAAATCCGACTGAGTAGAATGTCGGCAATCAAATCCTCCCGCCGATCTCCTCATCGCCGGCCGACGGACTGCATATGAATCTGCGCGCTTTCGACCCCACTCCTGCATCCCTCCCCTGCCGCTCCGAGCGGGTCGTCGTCGAGCTCACCTGCGGCGCCGCCGCTCACATTTTGTTCTCCGCAGGAGGCGTCGGCGAGGAAGCCTACGAGGCGGAGGCTCAGGCGACCTCCCGTTCATGTGCCGACGACGAGCCTATTTCAACATAGTACCGGTCGGTATTGAGTGAATTTCAACAGATTCGTTTTTTATGTTTTGTGCGAATTTTGGGGCTTATTTTGGTACATGTCGCGGATGGCTGAGATGCGGCGGGCCGACGGCGACTCCGGCGGTCGGTGGTTGACAGCGACGAGGTGGCTGAAGAGGATCGACGGGAGAGACGGGATTATGATTTTGGGGATGTTTTTTGGGATGGGGTTTGATTTGGGAAATTAGATAGGCTTGAGGGACTATTTTGCAATTTCTAAACTTTCAATATATGTATATTTTTATTTATGGATAGCAATTTATGATTTAATGATGATTAATTATGTCCACTAATGACCCATTAAATGCACTATATTGTTGGTATGTGTGCACTTAAAAATAATTATGTCATATGTGTATGTGTAATTATTAAAAAATTGTTAAATAATTCATTTTTTTGATAGATGAATTGCACAATATTGTGTATATATATGTGCTTGAAGAGTAAAAAAATTAAATAATAAAAATGCAATATAAAAATTCAAATAAAACTCCCAATTGAAAATTTCGACATTATCGGATTAATTTGTCAGTCAACATAAATAACTAAAATAACCGACATAAATTATATTATGTATTATAAAATAATGATGCATATTTAATATGTTTTTATTTGTAAATGAACATAATTTATTGGTTTATTGGGGTAGGATAATCAAATTATCTTAAATAATCAAAATAATTTGTTATTTATATTTAATATGTTTATAATTTCATATTATATTTGGTTGAAAACAAAAATTGAGGTCGGTCAGTTTCGATCCCTATTGTGCACACTGTTAGTCGTGATAAAGTGCAACTTGTTGTTTGTAATGTGCAATGTGTTGATTTATATGGTGCAACGTGATGATGTATAAAGTGAACTACTGTCATTTTGGTACATTAACATGCTTGTGTTTTTTGTGTGTGTAAATTAGCTGATTGATGTTAAAAAATATTATGTATAGCTGTTTTTTTATATTTATGTTGTGTGGTATTTTTTTTGGTGTGAGTTGTTGGCGATAATCGTGCAGTGTAACGACAGAGTGCAACATGTTGTTTTATAATGTGCAATATGTTGTTTTATAAAGTGCATCCTACTGATATATAAAGTGCATTACTCTATATAACCGCATATAATTTGTGCGTCCTTGAAAACTATATTTCAGTAGATATAATTGTACATTGAATTAAACTAAATAATTGAAATAGATTATTATTTGTTATTATAAAAGTATTCTTATTATTATTATTATTATTATTATTATTATTATTATTATTATTATTATTATTATTTGTGCAAAATCAACTTGAAATTGAACGAAATAATTGAGTTATGTGGTTGGTTAGTCAAATTAATCTAAATAATCAAACAAATTTATTATTTATATCACAAAAAATATATTAATTATTATTTGTATTATATAGTGTGCAATCTGACAATCGTGATAAAGTGCATTATGTTATTTTGTAAAGTGCAACTTGTTGTTTTATAAAGTGCAACGTGATGATGTATAAAGTAAATTATTGTAATTTTGGTATGTTAGCATGCTTATGTTTTTTTGTGAATAGATTTTATGATGGATATTAAAGTACCACATAGACCTGCTTTTTAATTTTATATTGCGTAATATTTTTTGCGTGAGCTGTTGACATTAATTGTGGAATATGGCTATTTAGTGCAACATGTTTTATAAAGTTCAACGTGTTGCTGTATAAAGTGCAACATTTTGTAATATAAGGTGCACTAATTTGTATCTTACAAAATAAATTATGTGTATTTAAAAATAGTTTTAGCATATATAGTCGTACATGGAATTAAATTAAATAATTAAGGTATTGTGTTGTTTATTATTTTTATTATATAATTTATTTATTATTTTACGTTATTTTTATTTTTTTAATATTTATATTATTTTTATTTAATATTTTATTTAATTTTTAATATATATGCTGATAGTTTAAACATATCCGGTGGAAGATTGGTATTCATATCCAAGTGTAAAGACAAGTCAAATATATATATAAAAACTCATTTTTTATTAACTTTCATTAATTATAGATTTGACCCAGGGGTTAAATTGAAATATAGCTAAAATTATTAAAATTGCAAATAAGACCCTATAGTTAATCTAATTCTCAAAGAACATGCCCAATCACACATTCAGTTTCAGAGATTCAACTTGCCCCGTATCAACACATCTCGCATCGGAGAGGGCGTGGTTCGATCTCAGGGCGGCGGAGGTCGAGGCGTCGGCGGCGGAGGTCGACGGGTCGGCGGCAGAGGTCGAGAAATAGGATTGTCGACTGAGCGTGTGAGGAGTGGATGACGACAATGGTGTCGCGATGAAGCCTCTCCCATCGCGATTGAGGCGTGGCAGGTAACAGATCTGCGGCGGGTCTGCGGCGAGCAGTGGACGGCGGCGATCGGCGGGGCTGGTACAAGACGATGGTTCTCTCTGTGTGCGTGTGTGTTGTGCGTCGGAGAAACGCCGGCGTATGGTGGCTGTGCGGCGGCGATGGGTGGTTCGCCGGTGGGAGGTCGGAGATGATGATGCCGGGCAACTGTATGCGTGTGTATGTAACTGTGTGTGTATGTGTGCGTCGGATGAAAGTCGGCGTCTAGTGGCTGTGCGGCGGCGATGGGTGGGTGGCCAGTGGGACATCGGAGACGAGGATGCTGGGCAACGATTTTGGGTTGTGTATCTGTAATTGTGTGTGTGTGTGTAACGTGTGAGAGAGAGAGAGACAATGTGTGAAGTAGGTGTGAGGTGGCAGGTTGACCCATTAATATTGACGTATAGTATTAATTTGGAATGGGACCCACATTTTTTAATGTGGTGTGAAAAAATACCACAATACCCTTAATGGAGGTATAATTTTGGCTTTTTTTAAACTGTTGGATCATTTAATTCTATGGCTGAGATTTATTCTCATTTCTCGCATTAAGCACCATTCTCACCGGAGCGCGACCCTACATATATATATATATATATATATATATATATATGGTAGCGCTCACATGAGAATGATGCTTAATGAAAGAAATGAGAATAAATCGTAGCTATTAGATCGGATGATCTAATGGCTAATAAAAAAGTCAAATTTATACCTTCATTACAGGTTTTGTGGTATTTTTACACACCACATTCAAAGAAGTGGGTCCCACCAACAATTAATACACGTGCCAACTAAGTCAACAACCCACACCACCCAAGCCACCCAACCCCACACGTTTTCTATCTCTCACACACATACACACACACCACCACGCACATGTTACACACACATACAGACACAGAAAAGGGAACATACCTCTCCCACCTGCTCACATCTCCGACGGCCGCCTCCTCGTCTCCGACGACTTCCATCAGCACACATAGCCGACGCACACATACATCTTCCACCGGCGCGCCACCCAGCGACGCCACAGTCGCCGCCGGATGCCGTTGCCCGCCATCCCTGTCAAGCGCCGTCAATGCCTTCATCCAGCCGGGTAGCCGTCGATCTCCGCCTCAGCAATCCAGCCGCCGCCATCGCCTCATACCACTCTATTCCATAATATGCCGTCGTTTTTCACCGGACAAACGGCCGAACCTCCCCAACTCCCGCCGGCATCGTGCAACCGTTGCCGGATGTCGGCCATGTATGCGAACGACGGCATAAACTCCCCCGGATCTCGAAGATACGGGTGCTGTGGACGTTGAAACTGGAACAATTGACCTTCAAGCTCGACCTTCGAGCTCTAATGGCAGATAAAAAAAAATACATATCACCGGCGATGGTTTGAGTGTCCAAGAGAGGTCGCTGGCGAGAGGACATCGCAGGTGCCAATGCGGCTGGACGGAGGACCGTCGCCGGTTGATGAACGACTGAAACCCGATTTGGAGTGGAGGACATGTGTTTGAAAATGTGATAAGATTCAAGGACTAATTTGCAATTTTGATAGTTTTAGTTAATTTCAATTAAACCCATGGGGTCAATTTGTAAATTTAAAAAAGTTTAATTATATTTACGCTAATTCGATTAACAAACGAATAAAAAAATCTCGCACTACATAATCCATGGTATTACCAAAAAAAGATGCACATTAGTAAAATTCACACTGCACAGTATTGCCAGATTAAATGCACAATAGTTTGAAAATGCATATTAGAATATAAATAAAGTTAAATAAAATAACATAACCAGCCAAACATTATATATCTTTTAAATACATAACATAATAAAAAAATATTAAATAAAATAAGATCAAATATTAAAATATTATTGAATATATTGAACATTATTGACTGACCGGTTGCACTTTTGTGTTAGCGAGATTGCACCTTAGCATAAAGAATTGTAAAAATTTCATTTAAAAAATATTTGTAAAAATATTATTTTGAATATATTTTTTATACATATACAACTTATGTATTTTTCAACAAAAAAAAAATTTACATAAAATATTTAATAAAAATAGTAAAATAATAAATAATTACTATACTATAAATAATAATTATTTCAGTTATTTAGATTAATTTGGTTGACTATTCAAAATAAATCAAATATATTAATAAACAATTGCACTTAGAGTACACATTAATGTTGTAGCACAAATTGTTTTCTTTTACCGAATACCGAATCGAATGATTCGTTCCCTAGGTCGATCTCTCGAGGAAGGCGGTTCGGAATTTAGAGTTGGTGTTGATAACACATAAGAGGAAAATAAGTCCTAAACATTCTAATTCGATTTGTTGGTTTTTGATTATTAACTAAGAAATAACATAAAATATAAATCTAGAAATATAAAAGAAACAACGATAAAGAAGCTAGGGAATCGTGGACAATCGCTTCAGGTTCTACACTCACTTTACGGCAATCAATAACTCGGTTAAAAGGCTCGACTAATTAACTCATTTAGCGGTTTATCCTCAATAACTCTTCGTAACATGCGAATAAACATAAACGAATTAATTAACGAAACGATTAACGCATAGACAATACGTCTCCGAACATGTCTACTCCAAACGAGCCAGATTCCACCAATTTCTCCCCTTTCGGTTTTAAAATCGATTAATTCAACGACTCCTCCCCTTTCGGTTCTAAAAGTCGCTAATTCGATTAGAAGGTGTTTAATCAACTAATCATGTAGAATCAACAAACTCAACTTAATAAATCAATATTCAACCGTGCAAAATCGAAGTGTCACTCTTCGATTATATCAATAAATTTTCCTAAGTGTCACTCTTAGGTTATATCGAATTATCAAGTATGAATTTATCAATTCGCAAAGATTGAGCTATGTCATGCACGTAAAGGAGAACGAACCAGAACGACTATCCCCTAACCCTAGCAATTGTAATTAGCCACACATTGCAATTTGAACACAAGAGTTCACATCAAAACAAGCCATTCTCAACACCATGAACACAATGAAAAAGAAGAAAACTTACTAATAATGTGGAATCCAATGTCAAATGCAAGTACAAACCAAATCCACAATGTCCAAGTCTTGAAAATGTTCTTCTCCACAGTTGAAGAACCAAAGAAAACTTAAGAAAAACTAAAGAAAAGTGAATAGAGGAGAGGAAGAATGAGAGGAAGAAAATGGAGAAGGAGAAGAGGGGGAGAACTCCCTTTGGTGAGCTAGAGAATGAGGGAGAGAGTCTTATTAAGGTCTCCAAGACCCATTTTCCAAGTGAATGTCGTCCAAGAATCATGCCACAATGTCTCCCACTTCTCCCCAAAATGAGCAGAAATAAAGGAAAAAATGCATTGTCTGCCAGACAGGGTTAACGGCCGCTAACCATTTCAGTACAAACTCTCTGTCCCCGTTAAGATTTCCTAGCGCCGCTAAGGAGGACTAGGCTGCGCGACTTTGCGTTTTGGGCTCGTTCGAACTCGGAATTGAGTTACGTTTTTTCCTACGTGTCGCTAACGAACCCCTCTATTCAATGATGCTTGCATGGCTAAATTATTTTTAAAATAAAATTGTCCCAAAGCTCATGACCAGCACACTAAAGTCGTGCTTCGCGCGACTTCGCATTTTGGGTCCGTTCGGACTCATCCAAGCTCGAAATTGAGCTCCGCTTCTTCCTATATGTCGCCAACGAACCCGTCTACATAACCATGGTTGCTCGGTCGATTTTTGGGGTATATCTATTCCTCACGGGGCTTCTGACCTGCACACCAAAAACAAGAAGAAAAATGTAGAAAACCGACAAAATATACGAAAAATACATAAAAAGCCAAAATAGAGCAACACACACAATAAACTACAAAACGAAATAAAGCCTAACAAAAAGACCTAAAACAGGAAAAAAAGAACGACAAAACATTAACGGAAAACGTAACAAAAATGGTCACAACAATTAGTGTTAGATGGATTGCATATTAGTGACTGTCAAATTGCACTTTAGCGAACAAACGTTCGACCGAACTAAATTCGTGTGATCTTAGTTTATATTTTGATCAACTATCTTTGTTACTTCAAAAATTTGGTGATTTCTATTCGAGTACGAATTTATTTTTAAAAATAATCAAATCGAACAAACTATAAAAAAAAATCATTATTTTGTTATATATATATATATATTAATGTAAGTATTTATAATAAAAAATAAATATAAAATATTAACTAATTAAAACATTAGAATACTAAATATATTTTATAATACAAATTATAAATTATTTTGACTGTTTAGGTTAAATCGGCTAATCAATCACATAGACCAATCATTTTGGACTTATTTTGGATTGGAACAACTACTTAAAAAATAGTTGTAATTCGAATGCATATTTATATTAGGCCGATTGCACGTTAGTGACAGGCGTAAGGAACTATATAAATTAATCCACATCTGAAATAAAATTTTGGTACGAATATTTTCTGATTCAGTTAACTATTCGGTAACTTTAAATTTTTGGATATTTCAATTTGATGTCGGATGTATTTATAAAAATAACCAAATCGATCGAAATATATAACCATATGTTTAAAATTCACATTAGTTTTTGAAGTGCTTGTGTACACACACTATTGTGCAATTTATTTATCAGTATTGTGCAATCACTAAAATTTTAATAGTTTCATATAAAATGATAATATAATCTTAATGTGCATATGTACACCCCATAGCCATAATGTGCAATTTACTCATTAATATAAGGTATTTATCAAAGTTTAATAAATTACAAATTGAACCCATGTACTCAACTGAAAAATAGTAAACTTTATTTTCAATTTGCATATTAGTCCTCAAGCATTATCAAATTTTAAAAAGGAAGTCCCTTAGCCCCTAAATCACAGTAACCTCCGGCGGCCAGTTCCTGCCACCTCTCTGCCACACAGGGCCATCGCCACCGGAGCTTCCCAGCACCACGGTCACCGCCGGACCCTCCTGCTCTGCCTCCGCGCAGACCTTGGCACACGTAGCAGAACGCATCTGCTCTCCCACTCCTCCGCCGTTCTCCGGGAACCGTCGACGACGTAGATGCCCTCCGTCGACCACCTCTGCTCGCTAACGTCTCTTTGCCCAAACGCACTTTGACGAGATCTGCCAGGAGGTTGGTTGTAAATAGCCATGGAGGACGACGACATGAGACTGGTTACAGTGGCGGAGCTGGTTTCGCCGGTGTTTCGTCGAAGGATAAACACGACTTGCCGGCGTGAAGCTTGGACGGAGGCTGGTTGGTGGCTTTCTGCGATAGAATGAACCATCGTGTTTGTGGCGGACGGCGGTTGTCCCTGGTGGCGGACGGCGGTTGTCCCTGGTGGCGGCGGAGCTGCGTCGGATGTCGGAGATGGTGGCATGTTGGGATCTGTGAGGATCTCGTTATGTACAAGTCACAAATTCAATAGCAAACGTAAACCTATGCGCAGCGGATCTAAAGGTTTGACGTAGAGAACTTACGGCTTAAAATTTATGTAGATCTGGTTGACCACGAACGGTTGACCGCAATTAATTGACCGCAAATCACGTCTTGGGTTGCACGAACAAGATCAAATCAAAACCAGATCAAACGGATGCAAACAGATCAAAAAGAAATTTTGTAGCCTGGGAGCTTGCGACGGCGCGTGAGACGTCGGACGGCTGCGATCTCAGCGGCGATGGAAAGCTCTCATCGAGACGGTCGTCTGGGTATGCTGTACGTCTCAATTGTACTTCTTGTTAGTTCTGTAGGTCAAAATATATTTCGTCTCGGTTTACCTACAGATCTTCTACTGTATTACTCAATACACCCTTCTTCAACTTGTACCAGTGGAGCAACAAGAAGAAGATAAAGCTCAAATGAGATCTAGAGAGAGAGAGGCGTGTGAGGCGTGTATCTCGTGTGAATGAGACTTCTGTTATCTTCTCATGAGCTTAATGATGTATATATAGAGCTACAGTAGGGACCCTTAGGAGATTAGGAAAATGACTCCTTAATTAATTAGACTAACTGTGGGCCAAGTCCACTCCTCTAATTAATTAAATAATATTAATGGGCCACCAACATTATATTATTGCACTCCCTTTTTCTAGCCTAAATTACATTTGAGACTCCAATAATAATTACTCGATTTACCTCCCCACGTTTAAGATATAATGTCCATTAATTAATTCGATTACTGAAAATCAAGAATTAATTAATTTATTATTATTTCACCGAAGCTAGCGCTCGTCCATCACATTCTTATTATGCCGGAACTTAATCCACCTGCAGGATTTAGCATAACAATCCTTCATGAACTCACTCCGGGGACATCATCAAACTAACGCACATGGTGACCGTAAATATCCTAACATCACATCTTATATATAATAATATTACCCAAAACAGTATGAATATTATTCCAGTGAACTGAACCTCACCCATGTGAATCAAAGTAATATATATTATATATATCTGCATGTTTAATATCTTACGGGTTAAGAGAACGCAGTAATTAACCGAGACCTAGTTCATTTACGATGATCAGTATAAAATGAACTTCTCCTCTCTAGGATCCTGTTCAATACATAATTGTACTAGTGCAACTAATCAGTCAAGACAAACTGTACAGTTGATACTACAACCGTTCAGATGGGTGTTCATGTCCATCTAGGTTGTGAACAACTATTCTTGTTCGCAAGTGACTGATAGAGTGATCTTCGGTTCGCCTGATGACGACCCACCCTATCTAAGTGCAGAACAACAGAACGTAGAACTTGTTTAATCTAACATTATTCTCATTCATAAAGGTTAAATGTTTAATAACATGCAAAGCCAAGCTTTCAGTATATAACACTAACAGGCGGGTGGTGGCGAGCTTCATTTTCCGATGGGGGAACTCAGGAGACGCAAGAGCTTCATTAATGGAGATGTGTGTGTGTGTGTGTGTGTGTATGTGAGAGAGAAATGGAAGATTGGTGGAGTGGAGGTGGGGCCCGCATGTAATGTTTATGCACATAGGTAATTACCACTTTGCCTTATTTAATGGTTGAATGCGTAATTTGACCCTAAACTGTATACTTATTCATGAAATTGCCATCATATATTTTAACACCAATATTTAATTTTTTTATTTAATCTTGACCATTGATACGTTGGATCCAAAGGTGTATAATTATATTCATTTCATTGACTATCTACCATTTTCATATGATCCCAACTCTCTCTCTCTCTCTCTCTCTCTCTCTCTCTTTATATATATATATATATAAAGAAGAGAAACATAACATTTAATTATATTATCATGCATTAAATTTTATTATCTCTCCAAAATTTTCAACATTCAATTTCATTTTTAAGTTACAAAATAACTTGCTTGAATGCCATAAATTATGAGCATAAACCAATCAAGGGAGTTACAAAATTGTACTCAAATTTTAAGTCACCCACTCATGAAAACGACTGGATGTATGGTTGTAACGACTCTTCCATAACAATTACTTGATCAAAATCAATTTTGAGAATTATTTTCTTAATTCATATTTTTTCATGAATTAAATTATGATTTTTTTTTTATTGTTATCTTTTTAAAGTATTCTTCTCTGTGCAAATGCACAGCTTGATTACTAGTATATATATAATTACTAGTTTAGGATTTAATTTTATCTATTTAATAAAACTTTCAAAATTTTCCTGCCTAAAGTAGTTACCATAAATATTTCATCCTTTATCCAATCTTTTTTAATACAAACCGTTACTTTTTTCCTTGAACTTTTTATCCTACCTTATGATTTTTGGTAACCATCAATAATTGATTATCCAAAGTACTATTTAGTGCTAGACATTTTATCAATTTAAACCAAACATTGAAAACGCTCCTATGCATTGCAAGTAAGAGGAACACATGATTAATGATTTTAAATTTTATAATGATTAGCTTTTAAATATGTCAGCACCAATGAATTGAAATCTATATATATAAACTTTACAATTCATCATCATCATCATCATCATCATCATAATATTATTATTATTATTATTATTATTATTATTATTATTACTATTATTATTATTATTATTATTATTACTACATTAGTCCACCCTATCTATTAATGATAAAATAATTTTTGCACTTTTTTTAAATTCAGTTAAGACAAAAAATTGTATATTTTATATTAATTAAGTAATAATTATATTTTTTACTGTGTCATATAATAGTTATTATTAAAATTAATAGTTATATTTTACACTAAATGATATATGAAAGTTACATAAATATAAAAATTGTGTTGTAATAACTTTTTGTTCAAGTTATTTATTCTAAAATTAATATTATATTTTTTTATTTGATTAAGCGATTGTTTTAAATAAATTAATCTATTTTAGTTTCATACTAAAATCTCTTAAAATCGCATAAGCAATTGTTATAATAAATTTAATATTTTTCAGCTAATTAATTGGTCATGATCCCTCAAAATTATAAAAATTACATTATTCATACATTTGTGCAATCAATATAGTGATTTATATGCAATCAAATTGTTATGTAATATTTATTTTAACCACGATCAAATTTTATAACATAATATCATTATCTAACTTATAATTTTAATATTATATGCATTTAAATTATAATTTAAATATTATATGCATTCAAATAACTTATAATACTTTCTTTATATTTGTGCAAATGCACAAGGCCGAATACTAGTTATAAATTTATAGTTAACCAACTCGTTCACCTAGCACATTTATTTCATATAGTGAACGATTATTTTGTCCCTAATACAAATACAATAGTATACTCACTAATTCAACCATCAGAAATTTCCGTACAAATAGAAATTCTGGTTATAATGAAAATAACACCAAGAGTTATCTTTATTTTTTCCCTTTTTTTACTATCATGGGTTTACTTCATCCTCTGCCATGATTATCTCTCTTTTTTTTTTTCAAATGAAAACCCAAATATATTAAAACTCAAACCAACGTACAACCGGTATCAACTGATTACAACGACATTCAATCTAACCAACTAGTTCGAATGAAAGGAGCACGGGTGAATCACCAAGTGAGACACTATCAAAGACCAACATGGTCACTAACCACTAGAAGAAAACAGGCCAAGCCGAGAAACAACAAAAAACAAATTCAAATTTTATATCCTGAAGATCATGAAAAACTTGTAGCAAACAAGGCACAAAACTGCATAGAGAGTTTAGATTCATCACTACTTGTTCGTCTTGTAGATTGCATTGCCATTCTTTTTGCTTCAGTCACACTCAGAGCCCACCTAGCTGCTAACGCTATGGATTCTTCTTGGTTTTCCATCTCAATTCCAGCAGTCTGTCATGAATGAATCTTAGCTCCTTTTGCCACAGCTATCCAGTGAACATAGAGCAATGACTCGTAGGATCACAAGCTCCTTCTTGGTTACTCAGTAATTACTTTTTTGATCCATCTCCTTCTAAATGGAATGATGTTTTGTTGTTCCACCCAGTCTCTTCTTGCACCTGCCACTACATCTAACTCCTTGAAAGATTCATTATTAAAAACTCTATTATTTTTTGCCCTCCAAAGTCTTCAAAGCAAACACACAGAAAGAGTAATCCTTTGTTGAAGCTTGATAAAGATGCTGTTGCTAAACACTTCTTCCCACCACCCTTTTAGAGATTTTGCCTTATCTTGCAAAGAAGACCATTCAAGACCCAACAACTTTCAACTTAAATTGGATTGAGGGCAGTCGTAGAACAAATGCCCAGTGTCTTCTTGAGCTTCCTCACAAAGTGTACAAGTGGTATCAACCTTCAGTCCTCTATCCAATAAGTGATTTTTTGTTCCCAGCAAACCCGAACAATTCTCACATGAAATTCTTGCGGGTTGGCAATACGGAAGCGTAAAATAAAGTACGGTACAGTCTGAATTATTTATACATGCCAACATAACATAAACATAAACAAATGTCCAGCTGACTCGGACACCACCACACCACCAAGCTTGACTCACGCTCCGGGCTGCACTCCATCACCTAAAAAGATAATAGTGTGGTCGTGAGTACTCATCCACTGTACTCCGCAAGAACCAACATGAATATATAGCACGTATAATCAAATATCATAAACTCAACATATATATAAATAAAACTGTATTGTACTGGTGCGGACTACCGGTAACTGGCCGGTACTCAGGTGATCACGTTCTGGGGGTCGCCTCCCCAGAAACCTAGGATGACTCTACTGGGAGTCAAACTGTACTGGGCGAGTGACTCTACTGGGAGTCAACATAAGCTGGACCACGAACGGTTAAACTGGACCGTTCGGGTAAAACTTATCTACATACATACCTCATAAATGGTACAAGATTATAGGCAATGTAATACCCAGTGCAGGGCCCCCACCTGGTAATATTGAAAATCTGGCAAGTGCTCGAGAAACTATAGTAGCTTTTGGAGGATCGACTCTCCTTAAGCTACATAAACATATAAGCAAATAATTGCTAAGTATGAAGGCTTGGAACGTTTAATTATATGCTAAAATGCTCGATTCTATCTGATCAATTAATCTGGACTAGTTTGGCTCAGAAAATACTAAAATTTCGGAATGAGACTCGGACCGGAAACACAAACTAAAACGAACTCGAATCGCCAAA
>BKCP01011181.1:875483-885528 GCA_008636005.1 Striga asiatica | reverse complement strand
ANTGCAATAATATAATGTTGGTGACCCATTAATATTATTTAATTAATTAGAGGAGTGGGTTTGGCCCACAGTTAGTCTAATTAATTAAGGAGCCCTTTTCTTAATCTCCTTAGGGTCCCTACTGTAGCTCTATATATACATCATTAAGCTCATGAGAAGAGAATCCCAATCCTATTCACACGTGAATAACGCCGCCCATCTCTATCTCTAGATCTCATTCGAGCTTTATCTTCTTCTTGTTGCTCCACTGGTACAAGTTGAAGAAGGGTGTATTGAGTAATACAGTAGAAGATCTGTAGGTAAACTGAGACGAAATAGATTTTGACCTACAGAACTAACCGGAAGTCCGATTGAGACGTACAGTATACCCAGACGACCATCTCGACGAGAGCTTTCCATCGCCGCCGACGTCGCCGGAATCTGACGCCCCATGCGCCCTCATGCACCACCGGAAGGTGTCTGGCAGCAAAATTTCGTTTTGATCTGTTTGCATCCGTTTGATCCAGTTTTGATCTGATCTTGTTCGTGCAACCCAAGACGCGTGTTGCGGTCAATCAATTGCGGTCAACTGTTCGTGGTCAACCAGATCTACATAAATTATAAGCCGTAAGTTCTCTACGTCAAACCTTTAGATCTGCTGCGCATAGGTTTACGTTTGCTATTGAATTCGTGATTTGTACATAACGAGATCCTCACAGATCCCAACAGTTGTAAGAGTCCCGGTGGAACCTTGTGCTCGGCCTTCACTTGCTGGCAAATCAAGCACTTCTCGACAAACTCGGCGACGTCTCGCTTCATCCCTTTCCACCAAAACGACCCTTTCATGTCGTGATACATCTTGGTGCTACCGGGGTGCGCCAAGTATAGAGCACTGTGCGCCTCTGTCAAGATCTCCTTCTTCAGGGCCTCGACGTTTGGCACAACAGTCCTTCCCTTGTACTCCAAAGCACCATCTGTGCCTCGGTAAAAGCCCTCTACTCCTCCGGCATGAATCTTTGCCCCTATCGAGCGAACAAACTCGTCGAAGGCTTGATCCCGCCGGATCCTTTCTCGTAGCGTGGGCCACACTCTCATAGCTCGAATACCTCCCACAACTGGCAACTTAGGAGGTGATTCGACCACTTCTAGCTGCATCCGAGCGAACTCATGAATCAGCTGACGCTGTTGAGTGATCATACAGGTCAGCTCGCCCTTTCCCTTACGGCTGAGGGCATCGGCAACTACGTTCGCCTTGCCCGGATGATAGTTAATGGTACAGTCATAATTCTTCACCAGCTCTAACCATCGCCTTTGACGCATGTTGAGCTCTTTCTGGGTGAAGATATACTGTAGGCTCTTGTGGTCGGTATAAATCTCACATCTGCCGCCGTACAGATAATGCATCCAAATCTTCAGGGCGTGAACCACTGCTGCCAACTCAAGGTCATGAGTCGGGTAGTTCTCCTCGTGTGGATTTAGCTGTCGAGAAGCATAAGCCACAACCCTGCCTTCTTGCATCAGTACGCAGCCTAGACCCAGCTTCGAGGCATCACTGTAAATAGTGAAACTCTGAGTGGGATCCGGTATAGTCAACACAGGCGCCGTCGTAAAGCTTCCTTTGAGCTCTTGGAAGCTTGCCTCACAACGGTCACTCCATTCGAACTTCACCGATTTTCTCGTCAATCGAGACAAGGGTAGGGCTATCTTGGAAAACCCCTCGATGAAACGCCTGTAATAGCCAGCTAATCCGAGGAAACTACGAACCTCGGTGGCATTCTTCGGTGCTGACCAGTACCGGACTGCCTCGATCTTCGATGAGTCAACCTCTATTACTCCCGCCGTAACAATGTGGCCAAGAAAAGCCACTCGATCAAGCCAGAATTCACATTTGGAGAACTTGGCATAAAGCTTCTCCCATCTAAGAGTCTGCAACACGATCCTCAAATGCTCCTCGTGCTGCTCCGGACTACGAGAATAGACCAAGATGTCATCAATGAAGACGATAACAAACTGGTCTAGGAAGGGATGGAAGACACGGTTCATGAGATCCATGAATACCGCCGGTGCATTGCTCAACCCGAACGGCATCACAACGAACTCATAGTGCCCGTATCGAGTTCTGAAAGCGGTCTTGGCCACAACAAACTCATAGTGCCCGGTGTAACCCCCGTTTTATTTTAAAGAATTTACCAAATTTATTTAATCAAAATCAGAGTTATTTTATTTTTTTTTAAATCAAATTAAAATCACTTAATGAGAAACGGACGCTACTTACTAACCACAACAAATAAACACACCCAATCAATCAATTCAATTAACCTACACATGCTTGAGTTATCAAAATAACCTATCATAAATCATAAATCTCAAAATTATTCCCCAAACGACTAGCATGAAATCAAGGGTCAAACGAAATTCAACATAGTTCGAAAATGAAGAAATAAATAATCCAAAGTACGATAGCAAATAAATAAATAGCAAGTTCATGCAGAAGCATAAGATATCATCACATATTGACCACCATCTCGCTTGTCCTACGCCACCGCCTCCAGCTCGTCTCAACCTAGAACAAAGGGAGAGAAAGAACAACATAGAAAATAATGGGGTGAGCAACCAACTAGCTTACCATTATCGCACAATTATTCCGTAAAATAATTTTAAAAACGAGTAATCGCAGTGTGCAATATCAATATCGGTATGCATAGAATTCATAGCCTAAACCCCCTACCCGGGCCTATCGCAAACCTCCTATGTACATATAACAACCTTCCGGATACAACGACATGGCTGTAACTGGAAACCTTCCCACCCCCGGATACAACGGTACATAGGATCCTTTCCAGGAGACAGTGAAGTTGAATTACCCCTCCGCTCTACACGGATTTGAGTATTCAGACAATCCCCTCCGCTCTACACGGATTCGGGCGTCCACCTCCCGGATGCAACGGGCAGGCGACTTCCACTGCTTTCGCATTCATCAAAGGCACTATCGTTCGGGACACTTAGACTAGAGTTCTCATGCATACAATAATTTTCAAAAGAAACATTACACGAAATAATAAATGCGATAAATATGGAATACATCATAAATGTACCCACCTGGACGCAGCAACAGATCAAATCACGAATCTCGAAAGTAAGACGAGGTCAACACCTCTAGACACCTACATTAAGTCCAGATACTAAAGTCAACACTTTAATCTAGACCTAAGTAGAAAATTCACAAATTGACTTAGCCGAACTTGATTCGACCAAGTGATTCGTGAAGTTCTGTGGATATGGGAAACTCTAGGACTTAGACTTGATCAAACCACATATTCAAGTTCACATAATCACAAATGAAAGACAATCAAACGAGCCACAAGTAAACACATAGCACATTTGGTCAACAACACTTAACAAATTTTAATATAGAAAACAATTTCCAAAATTCACACTTGAATTAGAAGGTATATCAAACCTACGAGTTAGAAACTGAAAATTTTGCATAAAATTCAACTTCCAGTATTTAGCAAAAACACTAAGTTTTAGCCCCAAACTCATTACACTCAATTTTATAAAATTTATACAAGTTTCTCAACAAAAACGAGCTAAATCAGAAACACAAGTTAATGAAAGATTCAGGCCATGAAATGCTTATGTAAGAAACATCAGCATATGAACAGAGACACATAAAAATATCAGCCTTTAACACTCAGTATATGAATTTATAAAATTAAAACAACATTCAGCCAATTATTGAATTTATATCAAAACTGAGCCTAACTGAACTCCAAAAATTCCAAAACTTTTTACAGCATGCTAAACATCACAAAATCTGCACCTTGACCAAAATTCAGAATTTTTCAGCGTCGGACCAATTTATCACAATTAAAACAAATTTGGAAAGAAACACCAATTAAATTATTAACCCTATCAAACCCAGTCCAAAAATTCTAAAACTTTTGCACAACACGTAATCATGCTAGAAACATAACATACTCAAATATCAGCCAAATAGGAGCAATACACAATTAATTATGCATTTAACAAGATTCTGGACAGAAATCAATTTAATTTTTAAAAATAGTTACAGACCTTTAAAAATCACGAATTTTTGCATAAGCTACAATCTCATTAGAAGCACTTACACCTAAAATTTCAAAAGCAATCGGAGCAATACACAATATTTGGTGAATTTATCACAATAAGCAGCGATTTTGAACTTAAACAATTCATATCTCCCAATCTACAAATCCAAATGACACAAGGTCAAAGCCATTGTGTTCATGACGATCCTAAGTCCCTAAATCCACAGCGACTTAACACTTTTAACGAGTTCTCGTTCGATTCGCACGAATCAACGAAATTCACATTAAACACGACGATATTATAACGAAACAACATAAACACATAAAATCATATATTCATATGAGCACGTAATGCACGAATAAACACAACAATAATTACGCAAAAATGAACAAAAAAGTCGAGACTCGATGCCGTTCTCGAAAAACGAGCGAGAAAGGGTTCGAACAGCCTCGACGACGAACGGCGGCGGAAGGGTTCGACGGCTTCGCTTTGTCTCACGAAGGAAGAAGGCAGAGACGTGGTGTGCTGCTGCGAGGAGGAGCAGTTGGTCGTTGGCGGCGAAGCTTCACGATCGGGTGCTCGCCGGCGGCTTGCTGTCGCGGTGGAGACGAGTTGCAGGTGGCGGGGCTGTTCGCGGGGAGGCAGCAGCGGGCTCACGAGCAGACGACGGTGGAGTTCGCATCGTGGAGAGGACAACGATCACAACGGCTTGCCGTGGAGGAGTTGCAGCGGCGGAATGGCTTGCAGGTCACCGGAATTTGAACTGGCCGCGGTGGAGGGTGCGACAGAGGAGTTGCGTCGTCGGGGCTCGCCTGGAGAAGTCGCTGCATGACTGGGACCTCTCGAACAGTTGCTGAGCGGGCGGAAATCACCGGAATTGCGACGAGTGCTCGCGGCGGATTTTCGGTGAAGGAGGAGATGACGATGGAGACGAAAATTTAACAGAGGGGAGGTGAGGATGATGATCTGCGATGCGAATAAACAAGAGAGGAGAAGAGATGATCGACTTCCTGGTTGCGCAAGAGAAGAGAGAGCGAGAGTTTGCATGCTGTGGGAGAACAGATTTGGCTGCGGGAATGAGATTTGAGAAGGAGAGAATAGATACAATACTTGTATATATAGGCTTTATGCTAGGTTTGACTATCTTGTTTAATAAGAAAAATTAAAGAATATCCCACTCACTAGCAATCACATGCGGGAAAAGAAAAAGAAAAGGGTCGGATATGGGCTATTGGGCCGGACTTGTAACAATGAATCAGCTCACGGGCTCGGGTTCGGTTCACGCGAGTATTTTCGGGCTCGATATAAATTCAAACGCACGATAAAAATAAATCGAACAATAAATTTATTTTACGTATATATACTAATACACATTTAATAATTAACAACAAAAATTATTTAGACATTTAGACAATTTATCATTTAATAACATTTAGGCAATTAATAATATAAAGACATTAAAAAATAAAATATAATAATATTAATATTATCACCAAAATAATAATCATCTATAATAAATAATAATATCAATAATAATAAAAATTCTCAAATAATCCACAAATAAAAGGGGCACTACAGTCTACCCTCCTTAAACGATTTCCGTCCCCGGAAATTAAAGAAAGTCATCCGAACTGGACAACTGACATAAGCGAGAAGCTTAAACCACTAAACTCGGATACGCCGTCCGAATCTTCCCACTCTACCAAGTCACACCGCACTAGCCACGGTTAACCCGCCGGACTTTGACGAGTACCTCTCCCGAACTCTTCCTGAGGGATTCGTCAATCCAGTAGATCACCGGTACCTTATCAAAGGTAAGGTTCTGCCCACATGCAGCTCGTCAAAGTTCGCCACGTGCCCAGAGTCACGCACATGTCCCCTCTTCGCGAGGTACTGAATAGGTCGTGCACTCTTGCAAGCTCCGGTGATGGGGTCAACCGTCAGGCTAAGTCGCCGGCTCGGTCGAGAATCCCCAAAAGGACCAACAAATGTGGTTGATACTTCCTCTCTTCCAGAATTCGAGGCGTACAACGCCTCTTTCCGTACTCAGAACCTCGTGCGGTACCATCAAGATCGTCGCTTATTAGCCATCGCTATAAGCGCTCTTTCCCATGGTAAGAAATTCCACACGATATACCTATTGAGTACACCAGACTCCAACCAGTCTCTCAGGGTCTCGACAGGATGTCCTAAACGCATAACTATCTGGATCTGTACGTGGTGCAGAGTTCAGTCTCGTGCCCGGATCAGGGTGACAACTTGCCCATGATCCCAATGTGAATCTGTGCATCCGTATCAGACGTCCCGCCACGGAATCCCATACAAAATGGCTAACAAACATAAAAAACACCATCCTCAAAACTGATACCTTCAGAACACACGGTCCTGCTCAATACCGCTGACAGAGCCTCATTCCTTGCCGACACGAGTAACAGATCGTATGCGGTTTAGGAAGTGTCGACTAGATATTCGAAAATAAACTTCTATCGCAGAAACGGACTCTCAAATAGGGATGCTCGATGATCCCACAATAACGATCTAAAAGGACATAGCCAATCCGGGATTAAATGCACGGTCATCCGAGAGATGTCACACACACTAGCGCTGCATAAGCGGGGTGCTGGGACGTGCGCGTACATCTGTTCGGAGAACAGCTGCAAGGTCAAGGTTTCACCGCACACTGACTTGGGGAGCTCCTGCATTCGGTGATGGTGGCTGCAGCTCTCGTGCGAGTCAACAATCGGTCCTGCAGTGCCTCACGTCTCTCAGCACGGGATCGCGTGCTCGACTACCATTTCGCGTGACTACACCCAGTCAGTGTCAGAGTTCGGTTCGAGATACAAAAAAGAATTACTCTAATACAAGGCTCGCACTATCTGCGGTAACCCGAAAGGAAAAAGGTTTTCACAAAACCAAGAAACATTAGGGTTCAACAACGACATTATCCCCCAGCATTTAGGTAATAACAAACTCGAAAGGTTCAGGGTTTTCAAAACATCACATCTAAAGAAAGCGAATATCGGCATCCTCAGCTAGGAATCATCCCTAACTCAGTGGTCATTGTCGAACAATGAAAATGATCAGCTCCCATGACTCCTCCGACTAACAGTGTCGGCCGTCACGTCAGCTCTTTCACCGGTAGTTAAACATGCTGGTAGTCCTAAACGAGCTCAAATGCTACGCTGCTAAGATTTTCATGCTTCTGGATCTCATCACAAAGCTTCCTTGGTTGATTCGCCTTGATCGCGTCTCGAACATAGGACATCAACGATAAAAACACGACAGTCAGATTTGGGTACGAATGGAGTACCAGGCCGAATGGCATCACAAAAAATCGAAGGAACGATTTAAGACAAGCGGAAAAACGAAAGTGCTCGTCTTAATCAATACATCAGGTTGCAAGTCTTGAAGTGGAAACTCCAAATTAACCAAAAACAAGAGTTTTCAAAGGATTGCAAAAGGTCAAAGAAATACAAAGGATCACTCTCGAAACTCCGAAGGGAAAAAGAACGAGAGTTTTCAAAGATTAACTATGAACGCAATTCGAAAACGAAGACGGCTCTGCACCGCACGATGTGCTTACATCTGGCTCGACTACCCTCCTTAAAAGATTCTCCTATAACAAAACATCCCTAGAAAGATGTCGAGGCTCCTCCCGATCAGGTATGCGACGATTCTCACGTACGCCACTTCGGTTCAAAGTTAAAATAGATCACGAAAGAAAAATTGATCGCCGTCTATCTCGAAGCTAAGGTATTCTCAAGTTGACCTTCGCATCGACTTAGTGACGTTACTGCACACGGTTCGATATCAGATAAGGATCAATAGAAACTGAAATTCGATGCTCAACTCCATCCCAAAATTCTACGCAAGGAAAAGAAAATCAAGCGAATTTGTCACAGAACGAAAATCAAATAATAAGAATGGGTCACGAAATGCAATTCAACTTGACTACTAAGCGAAAGGTAGTAATCAAGGACAAAGGAATAGCACTCGGGTAGTAAAGGCATGAACGGTAGGTTAAATGGTTGAAAACGGATCAAGCTCACACATTAATATTTGCTGTAAATTTCCAGAAATCTGATTGCACGAAGTTCATATCTTGAACATTCCCTGAATGAATCTTGCGCCGTTTGAATCCTAAGAGACAAAACTACAACTCATATGAAGACATCGAGGTTCTCAGATTACCAGAAGCATGCCAAAAAAAACAGCAAAAAGGAAAAACTCAAACTGTTGCGATTATACGAAAACTGACCACGAAATGATCGAATCGGCGTAATTCTCGATACAAAAAAAATGATACCCACTTGATTCCTTTCCTCGTGAAAGGCAACAGGCTGATCTACAATTTACAAGAAGACATCAAAAAGAAACGACGAGGTTTCAGGGCGTAAAAACAGCCATGGAACCAGATCACCCACAAAACCAAAAAAATTAGAAAAACTGGACGCGCACTCGCAAAACTTTGGCCACAGCATCCAACACGAAATTGATAATGACTTGGTTTTTTCTCAAGATGAAACATAAGAGATAGAACTTTAACTCATCAGAAGAGTTCAAAGCCTATCGACCGAGTTTAAGGGGTCAAATCAGCGACCAAATAGTCATTAATGAAAGGTTTTTGCAACACCCTGCTACTTAGGGCAAATTTTTCGCAAACTTTCTCTTTCGAAAACACTTATAAATTTTTCGAAATCATTTGCAAACTATCTCGGGATGCTGCTAAGGACTTTTCTGCTTAAAGACCCGTTTCTTTAACTTAGGTCTAAAGACTGGTTTAGACTTAAAGAAATCAGATTTATATTTTAACGAATCATGCATATTCATCTGGACCCGTTCGTACTGGCGAACCGGTAAAATTATTTAAGTCTGAAAATAACGTCATGCATGTTCGAAAATAAGCGCAAACATAGCGGAAGTCTGAAAATGCGTGGAAATATTTAGTTATACAAAACGATAACAAATGTCCCGGGAACAACTTTCGTACGGAACTCACAACCGCAACCACCACAGCTGAACTCACGCCTGCCCGCCGACCCTGCCATCTGAAAATATAAAGTGGGGGTGAGTACGGTCCACTTGTACTCCATAAAAACCCATTCTAAAGTAAACAACAATAATAATAATGATATCACAGAACTGGTATATATAAGTAACTGAAACTCCCGGACACTCTGGCCGGTAACTGTAATCTCCCGGACACTCTGGCCGGTAACTCCCGGACACTCTGGCCGGTACCGTGTGCACACTCTGATGGTATATTTAAGGCGAACTGGGCCACCACCAGAACTTAGGGAAGGACAATTCGACCTTAACCCCAAGCGGATAAAACTCATATACATACCTGAACGTGATATCGACTATTATACTCAATGTATAACCCAGACTGGGTCCCCACCTGATCTGCTTTGAAAATGTGTAAGTGCGGCTGTACTGGTAGCTGACTCCTCAAGCTACATAAAAATATAAGCAAACAAATATACTAAGTACTATGCTCGTCATATGCTCAATAATATGCTAGGATGCTCTAGTCTATCAGATTACTCATCCGGATATGAAGGAACGCTCTATAGGTTCACTAAAATAATTTTAAGTCCGGAAATTAGACTGATAAGCTCAACTGATCTGGTTTGGCTCGGAATATCACTTAGATTTCGGAATAAAACTCGGACCGAAAATCACAAACCAAAACGGACTCGAACCGCCGGCTAAACCGGCCTGTTCGCTAACTGGGTGAACCAGGTCGGACCACCGGTTCACTCTGGACCGGGTGGTCACGGGCTACTCGCACTGGCCGGGTTCGGTTCTGTGCCGGGCCTGCTGGGGCCCTGGCACGGCGCTGGGCACGAGCTGGGTGCGACCGGCCTCGGCACTAGGCGCTGCTGGGCGCGGACAGGCACGGCCAGGCTTGGCTGGCACGGCCTTGGCACACTGGGGCCACTCGGGTGCTGCTGGGCACGGCCGAGGTCACTGGGTGTGTTGGTGCGCTGCT